>QTSX02005688.1:600000-865840 GCA_014839935.2 Entomophthora muscae | reverse complement strand
TATCATGCAATTCCAAAAATATAATTAACGAAATAAAACTATGGGGTGAATTTGAAGAGCACATGATTTTTTGTATTCAATGAATTATGTTCAAAAACAATTTTCAAGTAAAACCGGAAGCTTGATAAAAGTTGAAATTTCATTAATTTTCTTTGGTCTAAATAGGGAAAAACTATATATAATAAGATTGGCTAACTTATAATTCCAAAATGAAATCTTGTCAGATTTGACAATCCCGGCATATTAAAGTAAGAAGAATTTTGCAGTAAAAGAAATTGAATTATAGTATGCAAATTTTATGTCGGCGTTTGTAGCGTGTTAGGCGTTCAAATGTTTACTGGATTGAAAAAAGCTTATCTCGACCCATAATATGGTCTTTTAAAGCAACTGTCAAAAGAAAATGAAAGAATTAAATTTAAAGGGATCTAAACAATCTTCTTGGGGCAGCAAAACCTTCGCAAATTAAACTCCCTTATTGAAAAAGTTTGATCTTTTCAAATCTAAAAAAGTCTGGTAGGGAGGTGCGATAGGGGCTTGATGAGGCTCTAGTGATTGATATTCAGAGCCATCGGGGAGAACCTAAATATATCAGCTTCAAAATAGAAGAGGGGACTTACCGGCAATGGGTAAGTCATGTCTGAGTCAAAGCCCTCGAGGTCTCCGCATGCAATAAATGGAACAATCATTCTGTTGGGTCCAACCAAAGGATTGGTTTCATCTTTGAGGGTTAAAATGTAAGAAGCAGATGTATACTATATGAAAGGTCCATCATCGGGTTAACCATCGAAGGCACGTAGCCCTCTGGCGGCGAGTAATTTTGACATACTACAAAGGCCTCTAGCATAAATATAAGCTAATGTTTGCATTGAAAAAATACCAACACTTGAATTCCTAGAGCTTCGGGGCTTGGAACAAGTTACAGTCTTGAAAAATAGCTTAAGCTGGGCATAGAGTAGTGTAATGTCTTTTCCGCGGAAGATTTTGGCGACAAAAGTACCACCAGTGCGTAGAATGTGGGTGGTAATATTCAGAGCCTTTCGATAGAACACTTATTAATCACTGATTTTAAAGCGTCTGTAAAAAATAGAGCAATTTTATACTTACAGCCAGTAAAAGTTGTGCTTGAATATACTCATCCATGTCATGCAGCCCAGTAACTAAATAGATGAGTTATATTTCCATAGGTAAATTGTACCATCAGGTGCTCCATCACAAACCACCAAGTCCGCCAATCCACCTTGAAAGTGAGAGATAATCTTTTCTGCCGTGGAAGTTTTGGTGATATCTCCTTGGTATTGAATAACGCCTGGAAGGGGTGCCTTAAATTCAAAAGTTCTAACTTATACTTTCAAGTTAATTTACCATAGCCTGAAGATCAACCGCAATGATTTTGGGAGGGTCTTGGTCACCTTCTTTTCTATCAGGGGTTATTTGAGAAGTAACCATTCTTACATTAATTGTTGGCTTAACACCTGGGACCAAGAGCCTGGGGCGGCACACAAATCAACAACATTTCTAACATCTAGAAGTGGTTGATAAACAGATTTTAACATTTATTCAAACTATGAATTTTTTCGGCCTTGCAAAGTCCGAAATTGAGTAGTATTAATCAAATAAATTTAAGGTTTGGGTTAAAGCACAACGAAGTTAAAAGCGTTTTAAAACCAAAGCGACTAGAGTTCTATTTATCTAAAGGAAACTAAAACCATCATATCAGCCTTGTGCATAGCTTGGCAAGCCAGCAGGTTAAATTCGATTGTTATATAAAACAAAGAGCTTGAGAAGTAAAGCCAATTTAAATAAGAGAAGGAAGTTAGATGTTACCTTTGAAAATATTAAAATGTTCATTGATTTGCAGAAGCTTAAAAGCCGATCTGGCGCGGTAGCCGTTCTCTTTAGCCAATCTATAATAGATATCTCGCTTGTCTTTGGAAGATTTGCCCATGATGGAAATGTGAAATGTTGATGTCTACAAGGTTATCTTGTTTTTAGATTACTTTTTTTAGATTTTATACTTTAGTATAGTAGATATTTCTTTTTCTTTAGCTTGCAAAGTTTCAGCAACCTTGACAGCTTTAATCGAGAATATGACGTCAATCATTTGATTTTGTGGCAAAAGAATTATCAACCATTTTGATGTTGGCTCAAATCATCATATTGAAGCCCTCGATTTCCTGTTGACTCTTATCTTAGCGAAAACTTGGAAATAAAAATGGGCAGTAATTCCAGCCCCATCCCTAAAACCTCCCGCGACCAAGTTCTGGAGCTGGCATTACCCCAAGATATCTATACCGGTGTCTCCAGCTCCAAGATTCTGGTTGTTGGTGCTGGCGGAATTGGGTGTGAGCTCTTAAAGAATCTGGTTCTCTCTGGGTTTCGGCATATTGAACTGGTACATCTCTTTATTTTTCTGTTATGCTAGCTAAACTATATTCTGATACAGCAAAGCATTTTTGTATTCTTTATAATTTTTAATTTCATACCTGTAAAATCTAAAATCCCTAGGTTGATTTAGATACCATAGATATTTCCAACCTAAATCGACAGTTTTTATTCCAGAAACAGCATGTTTCTCAGTCTAAAGCTTTGGTAATTCAACCAAAAATCAACTACTTAACCAGTCAAGGTAGCTGCCAAAGCTGCTGAAAAGTTTAATCCTGGTGTAAAGATAGTGCCTTACCATGCAAACATCAAGGATAAGAAATTTGATCTATCCTGGTTTCAATCTTTTAATCTTGTGATGAATGCTTTGGATAATCTTGGTAACTTATTGCCACTAAAGCTAATTCAGCATGATAGATGCTAGAAGATATGTAAATAGAATGTGCCTTGATGCCAAAGTACCTCTGATAGAATCTGGAACAGCAGGCTATGTTGGCCAGGCCACTGTCATCTCAAGAGTATGTGATTATTCTGTATTTTTTTGACATGACCAGAAATTGACAGAGTGTTTTGAATGTAACCCCAAAGAAACACCTAAGACATACCCTGTCTGCACAATTAGGTCCACCCCAAGTCAACCTATACATTGTATTGTGTGGGCCAAAAGCTACCTTTTCAAGTAATAGTTGGATTTTTCTAGCACTAAGACAATCAAAACTAGTCAGCTTTTTGGTGAAGATGATGATCAATTTGACTCCTCTCAAGATGAAAATCGTAACCTTAATTCATGAAGCATACTTTAACCTTAAGGCACTGAAATTGAAGAGTTGAAAAAAGAGGCAGAGGCTTTAAAAGCAATTAAGGAATCAATGAAGACTGCTGGCTTTTGCCAAAATGTATTTGAGAAGGTCTTTAATAGAGATGTTTCCCGTCTAGCTAATTGTGAAGGAATGTGGAAAGATCGCCAGCCACCTCACCCATTGTCCTATACTAGTTTTGATCTTCCCCAGCTGGAGTCTCAGGCACTTGATAGAGAAGTAGCTGATACAGCAATTCCCACACTTGAAGAATCTTTTTTTCAGTTTACCAAAAGGTAACACACAAGTAGTTCCAACTTATCAGCTAGTACTGCTATTCTTGCAAGGCGCTTACTTGAAGCACGCTCCCACAATCCCACTGCTACATTAGCCTTTGATAAGGATGACCATGATACACTTGAGTTTGTTGTTGCTGCTTCCAACTTGCGCGCTCATATCTTTGGAATAGCAGAGAAAAGTCTATTTGACATCAAAGGTTTAAAGCACATTTTAGATTAACCTCATCTTTAGCTATGGCTGGAAACATTATACCAGCAATTGCTACCACAAACGCAATTATTGCTGGAGCAGTTGTGATGCAAGCCTTTAAAATTCTCCAGGGGAAAATTGAATCGTGCTACACAGTAAGTTTCAATTGATATAATATGGACAGAAAGTCCTTTCTAGTTTCAGGTAGTGGAAGATCTCGCCTGCTTTGCTCTGAGGCTCTTGCCAAGCCAAATCCAGAGTGTTATGTTTGCTCTCAAGAAACACTGGTAGCCTCTATTTCAGACCTGCACAACACCTCCATTGGCTCACTAATCGAAGCATTACTTCCTCTAGTGTGTAGCTTTTATAATGAAGCCAACGCTTTAACTGGTTCTGAGATTGATTTATCAGATTTAGAGGCTGATCTTTCTGTTGCTGAAGGCCAAAGGTACTTAAGCTATACATATTATTATCTCACTTAAAGAATCCTGCATGACCCTGATGTTGACAACTCAGAGGCTTCTTTACTATCTTTGGGGATTGTCTATGGCTCAAAACTAACTATAGATTTCGATTGTGAGGATCTAAACCCACTCAACTTTATTGTGCAGCCTGGCAAGGATACAATCTTTCCTAGCTTGACAGCTAGACATGTCTTATCTGATAGCCCCAAAGCTCTAGTAAGATCTGCTTCCCCCAACCAAGAAGACACCAAGAAGATCCGCATGGATATCAGTGATGATGATGACCTTGTTATGGTAGAATAGAGTCGGCTAACCCTGCCTTTTTATAAGTCTCATGTCAAAGAATAGATGTCCAGAAATTTCTGTGGCAAGTTTAACAAGATAAATTTTTTCTTTACTTGATTAGATATGTTTGTTTTATCTATAGCAATCTGATTTTACCCTAGGAAGCCAGATCAAATATACATCTATAAATAGTTATACTGAAGGCCCCAACTAATTTTGTCCTAATAAATAATGTTTTCAAAGCTTGGGTTGTCAAAATATTTGGGTCATTATTTTTCTTGTTATGCCTAGGCGCCAGATTGATTATTTTATAACTTAATCACATTATTCATATTCAAATTAATTAGAAAGCTTAAAATACAATTGATCCCAAAACTTTAATTGATCTTGGGCTTAGAAGATTTTTTTAAAAATGAGTCATCAATTTTAGAATTGAAAATAGCAACTTATAGTATTACTGAAAATATCTTAAGTGCTACTACAAACTACAAACCAAAAATATTTATGGTGAGTTGCATGGGAGAGTAATAGCAGCCCCAAAGCTATAAATGATATTACCCTATCTTTGGACCATCATAAATATTCCTAGTTTGTTTCAGAAAAAAAGGTTGTTGTTTTTGAAAGACTACTGTAGATTCAGAGCCTAAAGGTAAAAATGCGGGATTGTCAAATTCTTTTGCATGAACTCACCAGCTTAATGGAGTAATTTTCATCCCAGAACAACTTACTTTTTATATAAAATGATGAAAAATATTCCAGTAAGTTGGTGAGTTTATGCAAAAGAATTTGACAATCCCGCATTTTTACCTTTAGGTTCTGAATCTACAGTAATAACTATATTTAAAATACACCCTTTAGTAAGTTGCCCTACTTCATGAACTTGCCCCAATACACCACTAGCATCTTCTGATATTTTTGTTTCTTTGGTATCATCACGTGATTTCAAATGATAATTTAGCTCAGAATATTCTGATAAACCTTTAAATGGCAGAGGTGAAGTATATAACTTCCCATCTTTCATCAAATATGAAAGATTAATACACATATTTTTAACTTCAAGCTCTCTTTTTATAGGTCTAACTTTTCTTTCATAAATATAAAAGAATGACTTTTGAGAAATATTTGATCCTGATAGCACTGATTTATATAATTCTTTTCTTTTTTCTTCTTGCTCAAAAATATTTTTAAGATTATTAATATTGTTATTATAAAGCTGATTTTCTTTCTCTCTTAATGTTTTTGATATCAAACCAAAGTGACCATCAACAATGCTTTTTCCATGACATTCTGCAAATCTATTGTATTTAATAGACACTTTAATGTATTTTGGTGCCTCTTTAAAAGATAATATAGGAATTCATATGATCTAAAATGATTTCCATTATCAGTCCACACTTTTATATAATTTATTTTTTTAACTTATCTAATTTAAGAAGGCTTATTAGATATTCACCTGAAAATAAAGAATCATGTGATAATATTTGAGACAAAAAATCATGGTATTCATATTTAACTTTATTGTTTTCTTTAAATTCCAATACAAACCCTAATAATGAGATAGGGTTTTTTGAATAAAAACAATTATTGGTCTCAATTGGACCACCTCCAACCTTTAAGTTTTCTTTATAATCTATAACTACAACACAAGACTCATCATCTAATTTTTTAATATCTTTTTTATATTCCCTATTTTGATGAACATAAAAGTCTTGGTGCTGCTTAATAGACTTTAAGTCATTGTCTATAGATTCTGGTAATGTAAGTTTTTACTTTCACATTATTCCTTCTTTTTTCTAGTGAATTTTTTAAATTACAAATATTGCATATATCAGTTTGTTTTTTACTTTTTATTATATTTTTAGGGATTAATTTATAGTAAGTGGAAATTGAAACTGAAATTTAATTTTTTATTTTCATATATTTCTTTTTTTGTTTTAAGTAGAGAGTATTTAATTTCAGTTGAGTAATTACTCATCTCTTTTTCTATATCTTTATAAATTTTTTCAGGCACCCTTTTTGTAAACAGGCTTGTTTCAAAAGAATTTTCCAGCAGTTTTTTAATTATTTTTTTATTATTTCTTATTTTAATGAATAGTTATCATTTTTGTGGCTTTCTTTGTTTAAGCTTACATTTTTATTTTTACTTATTTCTCTTGAGCATTCAAACTCACTTTCAGTCATATTAAATCCCATATCATTAAGCTCTTTTAAAGATTAACTGGAAGTGACCAGAGATCGCAAGGCTGTGAGATGCTTTTGGGGAGAAGATTTCAGGAGATCATTTAAGTTTTCAATGGACTTATTGCCTTTTTGATTTGAATAGTTGGAAGGAACTGAGATCTCCCAAATTCAGTTTGAGTAAGGAAGTGCTTGATGAAAGTAAAAAGATCATCATCAGCAATAAAGAGGAATGCCTTTTTTAACATTGCAATTCTTTCTCTTTTTGTTGAAGCTCCCAAGGAAAAAAGGGGTAGCATGGCAGAAGTAAATTTAACTGGAGACATGGTAGTATTTTGAATCTGTAATTAGGTCAGATATCTTAAATGTGCCTTAATGATGGAGTAGTTCTGATCAGAGTGTGGCCTTTGAATGGGGTCTTTTGGATTAGAAGCTTTGAGGTGCTTTAGTTCTTATAGATCAAGCTAAATAGCACCATTCTGAAAGAAATAGTGTGATAGCTTTTACTATAGTTTGAACTTGAATTTATGTTTGTAGAATTAATTAAATACCCAGTTTTTATGCACAAGTGATTCATGTGAAGCAGTAAGAATCATTATTACATCATATCCTCTTTATAATCAATGCAAATCAATTAAAATGATGTATTCAGTTAACTGTAACTCTTCCACATATTTTTAAAATGATAAAGTATTAAAGAAGTCTATTTAAAGAATGCTCAATTTGAGGTTCGAAGCTCACTTGAACCTTAAAATTAATCTAAACAGTGATAAAAATATTATAACTTCAAACTACCATAAAATCCTAAAGAATTGAGCTTTTTGAATAAAATAAAAAAGCAAAAATAAAGCTCTCAATCTTATCTTTAATTTCATCAAATAAAAAAGTATATATTAATTAATAAAAAATTAAATTTTTTGCTTAAAGCAATATATTTTATTTCTTTATCAAAATAATATAATAAAATCTGGCATATGCTCTTTTAAATTGCTCTCGCTTTAATATTTGATATAGTATACATATTAATATTTTTACACTGATAGAAAGATAAGATTCTTAGCTTCATTTTGATAGCTTACAGTGAAAAAATATTAAATATTTGTTGAGTTATTACTGTTTTAAATATAAACATTTGTAATTTGTTTTTTTAAATCGAACTGTGCTATACTGCGACTTGAGCAGCATGTGTATTAGAAAATGGCCTAATTCCTAAAATAATGACCCATTTAGTTTGGCAGCTTATTTATATGAGATAAACAGTTATTTAAAGCTATAAGGAGCATTTTGAAAATAAGCCAATGAAGATGACAAGAATTGGGTCAAGGAGCTATGCTTAAAAGGGTTGAGGTCCTTGGTTAGAATCTTCTACCAGCTGAGTATAAGTTGCAGGCCAGTTTTCAATTAACCCAAGCTTTGGTCATAACCTTTCCTATGCATGGTGTAATTCTTGGTGCTGCACACTGGATTGATTATAGACCTTAGAAACCCTCTGAATATTTTTTAAGGCTACCTGGTAAATTTGAGCACTCTATTATGTTACCTATGGATTATTTGGACCAAGCTTTCACCTCTTTAATTGAACTTATATCCAAATATTGATAGCCTTCAGATGTGAAGTTACACTATGATTCACACCTGTTTTAGGTCCTGTTGGAATTAGTATAAAGTCTTGTTAGTCTCTACTCCAACAAACCCTTAACCCATAATGTTTAATTTTACAGTTGTTTTAATACTGTAAATTCAGAACCTAAATGTAAACATGTGGGATTATCAAATCCTTGGTCCAAATTTCATATTACATTTGTGGGATGGCCTTTTTTAATTAAATTGAATTCTTTGTATTTTTATTTGATTACTTAAAAATGCGGGAACTTATAGACACTTTGCAAATTTTAAGTTGAGCCGCGTATTTCAAGTGGACAAAACAAATTAACTGGAATCAGATTTGAAGTGTTCAAATCCATCAACCGTTTTCATTAAGTTTACTATGTTTTTTGAGATTGCAGGATTGCCAAATCCATGAGCCAAATTTCAAATCATAAATGAATGCCACTAGTTAACTCAAATAATAATTTTGGGCACTGGAATCAAAATTGAATACTCATTAAGCACTCTAGGAAACACTAACCCAAATTGAGAAGCTCCACTAGGACTAAAATCAAACAAAAAATTCAATTTTGATAACCATGTTTAGACATAAAAATTGAGTGGAATTTAAAATTGTCTAAACCCAGAAATAATACAATAGCATACAATTCAATTACAGATATAGAGATCCTGTTACTATTCAAGGATAAAATCAAGAGAAAACAACTCCCCAAACCTAAACTAAAAATCTAAATAAAACACACAAGCAAAATAAAATGTATTTTTTACTTTATTTTTATGAAAAGACTACCCCTTTCTTATTCTCAACCAGCTCCTGCACCCGCCTGCGGGGCAGCCTGTCCACAAGGGAGTCCCAGATGGTCCAAGAATAGACCCAGAACACAACTCGAGGGGAGTAATGCCAACATACAGGCCTCCCAAGGCGTCAGCGCCAGTCAACCACCTCCCGCATCCCAAGCCAGAACTACCAGCAGGAATCCCAGACAGAAGCCACTCTCAAGGCCTGCCACCAAAGTTTCCCATACCAAGGCCATCAGGAACAATGAGGTTACATACACATCAACTGTTTACCCTGTTGTAGCACAGCCCTGCACTCTGAATCCCAGAGTTACCACTTCCTGCCCCCGCCTTTTTGACACTTTCTATGAGCCATTGGTCACAATTGAGGAGCCATCTGTGCCTGTTGTGTATTCAACAATTTAAAGTGCCACAGTAGGCAAGAATGATATCATCTTTTACACAAAGGTCCCCATCCTGTGTGCTGAGCCAGATAGCTTGGATGCTGTGGCACCTGCCAGGGGCCAACGTCAGTTGTCAGACAGTGAGCGTAAAGATCTACTCAACTGTCTAAACAGAGCAATATAAGTTTGTGATATTGCATCCTAACTTGGTGTCACAGCCAGATATGTTGGTGACCTCAATACCAAATACGGTGACACTGATCAAATAGCCAAAACTCCTACAGCCTGTGCATATTGATGCAACCAAGCAGTAGGGAGCCAAGGATTGTTGCCTGGACTCCCTTTCTGTCCAATCAATGCTGGCCACGGTTTCAGGCTTTCTGTATCTAAAACCCCTGTATACAAAACAATGATTGGTTTGAGCTTCTCATGGAAAGTAATGGGTATTTATCTGTACAACCAAAACAGCAAGAAAACCATCAGGAATTGCCGCATTTATGCCAAGATCTATCTGGCCCTAAAAGAGACTGGGAATGTCCAGTTCTTCTACATTGACAAGTTGTTTTCCTCCTCACTCAGTTCTAGGCATGAGTGGGTCAAAAAGAGGCCCAAGGATGGTGTAGCAAATTTTGCAACTGTCTGTTACCAAACATATTTGATGATAGCGCTTCTTGGTCCCTGTGGTTTAGACTAATGCCAGATGATCAAGGTGTGATGATCCACATGGAGTCAGTTTGCAGGCAAGGCTGATTTGGCTGAAATAAAGACTCAATGGTTGAAGTTAGAGAAGAATAGTGGCCTAATACAGGTAAATGTTTGTTGAAGAGAGGCAAGATTAAGGGGTGGTCCCTGGATGGTGCTCCAAACTAGTAGAGAAGTTGTGACTGATAGAAAAAAGATGGGCTAAAGAAGCTCTGAGATCCTAGGGCCACATGTGGAAGGTCTGCAGGTGGCAAACCTTACATTGTTTGGGGGTAAGGTTTCCCTGTCTATGTCTTCCTGGTAGCTTTGAGGAGGTCTTGAAGTCACCAGAGAGGCATAGATATGCCCAGAAAGATTATCAAAGTAGCTACCTGGGGAAGCAGCTGCATAACTTGGTAATTGATAGGTTTCTAGGAAGTAAAGTTGGTTACTTTGCAACTGAAAGCTCAAGCTCACCACTTGAATGAGTAAAAACAGCTACACAGACACGTGGATTGTCTTTAGCTGATGGCCTAAAGTGGTGGTCACTGATGGGGGCCTAGTCAAACAAATACTCACTTTTGGATATGTATTTCCTGAGTCTGAGGTGTTAGAAAGGGGACTACAGAGAAGGACAGAACCTTGATGGTTTACACAGAGAAGTACAAAGCCTTGGTGGTTCATCCAGAGAAGAATAAACTCTTGGTGATTCACCCAGAGAAGAACAGAACCTTGGTGGTTCATCAGAGAAGGACAGAACCTTTATGGTTCATACAAAGAAGGAACAGAGAAGGAACCCTGTTGATTCATATGGAGAAGGAAAAGATAATAAAAAGTTATGGTTGAACCAGAGAAGGACTTGCAGAAGGAATTAAAGATGACAAATGTTGCAACTGAACCAATGAGGGTTCAGTATTTGGAATTGGGGAAGACAACAGTCCAATAGAAAGGACAGAATAATAAGAATAAGGTATTGTTTATTGTAGAATATTGTTATTAATATACTATATGGGGAAAGCCACAAGGCCACAAGGGGGTGGCATAGTGGGAAGTTCCATGTAAGGTTCAAAGCCAAGGAATAACTTGTGCGGAAATCAGCAAGTCAAATAGGCAGCACTCCTAATTAGGATGAAGTACCCGCCATTCAATATTGCCATCAGATTAACCCATAACGTTAGATACGTCAAGGGGCGGCTCATTGAGCGCCCCCTGTGTATTGTAAGATACGTTAGCAGGAAAGTCTGGAAACTTGGTTGCAACACAGAGAAGGACAGCTAAAGAAGTATGAAAAGTTTTCCAAAGGAGATGAAGGAGAAGGACTAGTAGAAAGAAGCAGAAGATGGCAAAGAAAGGCTAGAAAATGGAGCAGGAGGAATGAGAAAAGGTCATCAGAAGAAGACTAGGAGTTGAGAAGAAAAGACTTGGGAAGCTAAGGATAGAAAAGAAAAGAATTAAAAAGAAAGAGAGAGTTAAGAAAGAATTAAGAAAAAGAATTAAAGAGAAGAAAATAATAAAAGAATTAAGAAAAGGAATTAAAAGATGAAAAGAAAAGTACAGTTAAAGAAAATAGACTGTGAATTTATTAGGAGTTGTTTGAGTGAGAATAAGCAGGAACAGACAGAAACAGTATGGAGAAACTCTGAGGACAAAGGCTGGAGTTTTGCTAAAGCCACAGAAGGGAGCAAGAAGCAAGCAACAGGTGGTTTCAAATTTCTCTGATGGGAGAAGACGCAGGGGAAACACAGAGAAACATTGAAGAAATTAAGATGCAAGATCCCTTAAGTAAAAAATAGGCAGAAGTGATCAAGTTGGCCCAGATAAACATGACAGGAATGTTGCAACCAAGATTTGAACCTTGCCTGCTAACATATCTTACGATACACAGGGGGCGCTCAATGAGTCGCCCCTTGACATATCTAATGTTATAAATGAATCTGATGGCAATGTTGAATGGCGGGCACTTCATCCTAATTAGGAGCGTTGCCAATTTGACCTGCTGATTGCTGCACAAGTTATTCCTTGGCTCCAAACCCTACATGGAACTCCCCACTATGCTACCCCCTTGTGGCCTTGTGGCTTCCCCATTTAGTATATTAATCACAATATCCTACAACAAACAATACCTTATTTTTATTATTCTGTACTTTCCTATTGGACTGTTGTCTTCCCCAATTCCAATACTGAACTCTCATTGGTTCAGTTGCAACAGTGGTAGCAGAAGTAGGTTACGACCTATTTTAAAAACAAATTCCCCCCAAGAAAGGACAGAGTACGGGCCGCATGGCTACTCCACAACAAGAGACGTTCCTTCCAATCCCCAAGGGGGACATCCTCAAAGGTTATGTCATCTATCAAGATCAGCTAGTGCTTACCAGTGTATACAATTGACTCCACCTCGGACAGCTTGATGCTAGCATCACCCCGCCACAGTTCAACCTGTCTCAACGTATGCTCAACCTCCAACTAGAGTCCTTCACCGGCGGTGTCAAAGGGGCTGACATTGTCAGTTGGCTAAAGTCCACTAAAACGCGCCTCTGTATCTGTCAGGTTCCTGAGTCCATGTGGGTTGCCACCGCATCTGGCCGCCTTACAGGGCCCGCCGCTGTGTGGTTCACCAACTGGGTCAGCCAGGAGTTTGACATCACCTGGGCAACATTTTGGGACGCCGCCAAGTCCTGATATAGTGAAACCTTCTCTACCATTATCTTGGGGACTCCCCTCTTAGCCATCAAGCAGACTGGTTCCGTCCCTGAGTATCTCGCTGCTTGGCAACAAGCCCTTGCTGCCGCCCCCAAAGCAGTGACCAATGGGAACGCCATGTTGCTCACTCTCATTGTTAATGGGTTAAAACCTCATATTTGCAAGTGGGTTCCTGTTAGCTGCTGCATCTTTATT
This sequence comes from Entomophthora muscae, assembly GCA_014839935.2. Lineage (NCBI taxonomy): Eukaryota > Fungi > Entomophthoromycota > Entomophthoromycetes > Entomophthorales > Entomophthoraceae > Entomophthora > Entomophthora muscae. Next base: position 852,880 of record QTSX02005688.1, on the reverse strand, counting down.
GACAACTGCTATAAAGCCATTGTGGAGGCCAGTAACCAGGCTTCAATGGGCTTCTGCTGCACCAACAATGCTCCACTTCAACCATGTCCTGCACCTAACAATGGCCAAAGTCAAGTGGGCCGTTGCCAACCTTGCCAGCAAGAAAGTGCAGCTAAACGCCCTGACAAGGGGGAGCTCCAGCTAGCGCTAATCAAGGACCAGGGAAAAGCCTGGGGGTTATAACAATGAGAGGCCTTACAACCCTGACTGACCCGCCCTCTCAGTCCTTGCTTGCAAAGAACTCCCGTGACTACAATCTTCACGAGGTCAAAACCCTAGACGTCTTTCAGGTCCATAGCGACAACCCTGTGTTGCAAGCTGCTCACTCTGCAAATAAAGTAACACACTTGTCCTATCCCTTCCGTTTCCGTGGGAACACCCACAAGTTATTGGTAGATACCGGGGCTAATCACACCATGGTAGATCAGGCGTTCACTGACTCCCAGCAGTTAGACTGAGTACCCAGCAGATTCAAAGCAGTACATGTAGCTGATTCCTGCAGAATTGCCATCACCCATGAGACACTACCCTTCTCCGTAAGAATGGGGAACATCCAGGTTAAGCTCTCTGGGCTAATCATGGCAGACCTCAGCCACAACATAATTGCTGGCCTTGACTGGCTCCAGCATAACCACCCGTACATTGACTGGGATACCTCTGTCATCACCCTCAATAGAAATGGGGTGGGGTTCCAGATCTACCCCATGGAAATGAACAAACTACTACATGACACTGTGTTTGTCAGAATGGCAGAAACAGGCTCATATGATTTCAAGGGGGGAGACTAGACTTTAATCAATGTTCAGTTGAAGTTATCTGTGCAGAACCATCTGCAGTCCCTCCCTTGTCAACATCACCACCACCAGCGCTAGCTGCACTCCTTGAGGAGTACAAGGACGTATTCAGTGAATTACTCAAACAACTACCTCCATCCCGGGAGATCCAGCATGCTGTACAACTTCAAGGATTGTTACCTAAAGCACATCCATTTTACCGTCTCACACCAAAGGAAGATGAAACCCTCCGCCAGCACCTTGTGGACGCGCTTGATAAGGGCTTAATTTGCCCCTTGCTCTCTCCATACGGGGCGGCGGTCTTCTTTGTAGCTAAGAAGGATGGGTCTCTTTGCCTGGTCACAGACTACCGCGCCCTAAATGAGGTGACAGTTAAAAATAAATACCCCATGCTGCTGATTGACAACCTGTTTGATACACTTGCAGGAGCAAAGGTCTTTAGCAAGATTGATCTCACTGCAGGGTACAACCAGGTCTGCATTGCACTGGGGGATGATGCAAAAACTGCCTTTCGCACACGCTACAGGTTGTTTGAGTGTCATGTTATGAACTTTGGAATGACCAACACTCCCTCCACCTTTGCCATATTGATGAACAAAGCCTTTGAGGAACTGATTGGAAAGTGTGTGGTGGTGTACCTTGACAACATTATTGTCTTCAGTCAAGATCAAACCACACACCTCCAACACCTCTGTGCTGTCCTCAACACCCTTCAGGAAAACCAGCTAAAAGCTAAACCCTCCAAATGTGAGTTTCTCAATTCAGAGTTGTTATTCCTTGGGCACACTATCTCTGCCCAAGGGATATGGCCCAATCCTGCCAAAATCAAGGCAATCACTAACATGCCTCCCCCCACTGATGTGGGCCAGGTGCGGACATTCTTGGGCATGGTTGCCTATGTATGCAAGTTCATCCCCAATTGCAGGGAACTAATTGCATCTCTACTGAGCTCCTCAATACCAAACAGCGCTTTCATTGGACCCCTGCCAGAGACCAAGCCTTTGAGACATTGAAGCAAAGGCTCACAACAGCACTAGTACTGCAGTTCCCCAACCAAAATTGACAGTACAAACTCAAGACTGACGCCTCTGACAGGGCCATAGGGGGCGTTCTAAGGGTAGAAACTGACAATGGCGTCTTCCTCCCCGTAGCATATGAGTCCAGGAAGCTCACTGACTTGGAACAACGTTATCCCATCCATGATAAAGAGCTGGCAGCCATTGTACACTGCGTTGAGAAGTGGCGCTGTTACTTGGAAGGTGCAACCTTCCCACCCTGTGTTCTGACAGACCATAAGTCACTCCAGTACTTCAACACCCAGTCCCATTTGACATGCTGTCAAGCAGGATGGGTTGAATGTCTATCCCCCTATCAATTACGCATCAAATATAAGCCTGGAAAGGAACTTGTCACAGCCGACGCTCTTTCACAACTCTACGTAGAGTCCATCACTGGGGACAACGGTTTGGACCCAGACTGGCCCATGCTCTACCTGCACCCTGAGGCAACCTGCTATGAGGGCCTTAACTTGGTTGCCATCTCCAAACTGAAGGACAACAAAAGTCAGTTCACCATTGACACCAGGAATGTCTGCTGCTGGGCAGAGACAGGTGAGAAGACACCTTATATTTCCACCACACAACAAGGAGACACCATCTTGCACTACCACCAAACCTTGGGTCACATCAGAGGGTGTAACCTCTTTGAGATTATGAAATGTAAGGTCTGGTGGCCGCGCATGCGCCAAGACATCTTGGACCTCCTTGAGACTGTTATTGTGTGAAAAGAATACATCCAAACCTGCACCTCCCAAGTCTGTCCTGCCCATCAAAGCAATGGATCCCTTCAAACAGTGGGCCCTCAACATTGTGGGACCGCTTCCCAAAGACAGACTGGGTAAGAAGTATATTATCACCGCTATTGACTACTTCACTTGTTGGCCAGTGGCCTGGGAAATCACCAACCACACCGCCACCACTGTTACCCGCTTTATTGGCAAAGAGATTGTGGCTTGCTTCAGGCAACCCAAGCGTCTCATCACGGATGGCGGGCCTGAACTTTTTGGACACTTGTGAAGGCATACTGTGTCAAGAACGCACTCCAACATATAGTCACAACCTCCTACCACCCGCAAGCCAACAGACGCGTGGAACGGTTAAACGGCTCTCTGGTTCAACTGATTGTCAAACTCTTGCAAGAGCATCCTAACACTGCGTGGACTGAACATCTTCCCACTGCCCTACTGATCCTGCAAGCAAGAATCAACAGGGGCACTGGGTTCAGCCCTAATACCCTGGGCTTTGGAACACCTGACAGTCTGACAGGGGTTGAACAGGGGAAACTACGGTCCAAGGTTCCCAACAAGACCCCCTTAGTACCAACTCCCTCCCTAGACCAATGGCGTTCCAAAGCCCAAGAAATCAAACACAAGCAGATTGCAGGGGGGACAAAACACCTCAAAGCTAGATACGCCATAGGTGACCCTGTCTACACCCTCAATCCCAATTCTGCCAAATTAGAACCCAACCACCTAGGGCCCTTCAAGGTAGCTGCTGTCTATGACAACCACACCTACCAACTTGAGGATGCCCAGGGAAACACCAAGAAACTCCATCATGATTGCTTGCGCCCCTGCTGTGCCATCCCCACACAAAGGTTGTTTGTGTGGACCTTCCCAGACCTTCCGCAGACTCCAGTCCTGGTGTCTGACAACAAGCAGGGGGCAAGGGGGTGTTGCAACCAAGATTCAAACCTTGCCTGCTAAAGTATCTTACAATACACAGGGGGCGCTTGATGAGTCACCCCTTGACGTATCTAACATTATGAATGAATCTGATGGCAATGTTGAATGGCGGGCACTTCATCCTAATTAGGAGCGTTGCCAATTTGACCTGCTGATCCCCGCACAAGTTATTCCTTGGCTCCAAACCCTACATGGAACTTCCCACTATGCCACCCTCTTGTGGCCTTATGGCTTCCCCATTTAGTATATTAATCACAATATATTCTACAATAAACAATACCTTATTCTTATTATTCTGTCCTTTCCTATTGGACTGTTGTCTTCCCCAATTCCAATAATGAACTCTCATTGGTTCAGTTGCAACAGGAATTACAGAGAAAACGTTTGAAATGTGGGGCCAGGGTTTACCTGGAGTGAGACAACGCCAGGTTCAAACCAGGGTAAAGAGTGAGTCATCCAGAGAAACGTTTTGGTGAAACTGATCAATCCAGATGATTGATTGGCTGCATGATAGAGCCTATTTGATCAATATTTTCATTGTTTAAACAGAATGGAAAAAGCCTAAAAGAATTAGGGAATAGACAAGGAAAAGTATGTTTTTAATTGGCTGAAGTAAGTAAAGAAGTTCAATGTATTATAAAGCAAGGAAAACTGGATAGTTTAAGCCTGGAAAAACCAAGGATCTGAAAGAGAAAAGACTGAAACAAGGCGCTATAAAAAGGGGATTAATCTAAGGCTTTTTAGGGACTGGATTGAGTGGGATAACAAAGGCCACTAAGATAGAACAGAGAGCTGGAGATCAAGATAAAGAAGCAGGAGTGTAAGAAAAAGGAGTTGGGGCCCAAGATAAAGGAGCTGGAGCCTAAGATAAGGAGTAGGAAGTCAAGAAAGGAGCAGGAGTCCAAGACTAAGGAGAAGGAACCCAAGACATAATACAAGGAATCAAGAGATTGTTGGAGGACTCTAAAGATTGGCACATATCAATTGTTTCCCAGACCCCTGGGCCATATACCAGAAGGTTTCTAATGGGGTCTTCCTTCTGGCCATGAATAAAAGCCTATTTCAACCCCTGCCCAAGGTTCTAAGTAGTACAGATAACCCCCATTTGTAACTTCCCCACATCTTTTACCCTGACCAAGGGGAAGAGGATATCTATTGTCAAAGCTTTTGAAGGTTTGCCACTAGTAAAACTTCCCAGGAGGAGTGGGAAAGGTTAACTAGACACCTTGAGATGATAGATAGGGGTAGGTAATTTATTGGTAATGAGTTTAAAAGGTTGTTGAAGGATTGGTACAGGCCCACAGAGGGACTAGCACCAGCTGAAGTACAAGTTCATGGTGGGGATGCCTGCTTGGTTATAGGAAAAGTATTGGAAGAGTTTGCAGTAATGCAGGCCAAGTATAAGAAACTTCAAGCAAGCCACCTACCACTACTAGGAAATGACATCTCCTTCCAGTAGGTCCCAGGCTATGACCCAGGACACACATTGGGGACTGATGAACAGGAACCCCACAAGTACCTTTGTATTAATTACTGAGGCAGAACCAACATTGTTGTGCTTGATCATGTCAGGCTCTGTGAAGTGGATCTGGTTGTGTTTGAGTTCTACCCAAAGATAAAAACAGTCACACCTCCAGCCACTGCCTTGCTGACTTTCCAATGAGACTCCTCTTCCTCCTGCTCTATTCTCCATTTCTGAATCCAATCAAGGAGGTGTTTGGTTGGATCAATAATAAAGTGAATAAAGGCCTCCCACAGGACACCAAAGCTCTCTTCAATATTCTTGATGCCAGGCAATTCTCAATGCTGCCTGATGTGGTGGCAGCTTTTTAAAAGCACTATGAATCTTTCCTCCCCAAAGCTCTTGCTTCTGAGCCAATCAGAAAAATAGGGTATCCCTGGCTTTAATTGTTTTCTTTTATTTATTTTGTTTTTAATAGGACTTAAAAAGAGGTATTTTATGTTATAATGACTTGACATTGGTTTATATTATATATATTAAAAACTTTGAATGGTGGTTGAATATAAATAAAAATATTAGATTTAAATATAAGTATTATTATAATGCACCAAATATTGTATTAACAGTAGAGCTAACAAATAAATGAGTTTAATAAGATATAAATAGATTATTTTTATTTAAATAAATGTGAACTCTTTTTGGCATGATGGCTGATATTTTTTTAAAGCCACAAATCTGACCCTGTGAGTCATCAACTGATTCATAAAAAATTAGTGCTACCAAAGCCACCTGGCATGAAAAACAATGATGTTAACCTAATTGTTGATGATTAGTACCTATGACTCATGTTAAGAATAGTGAATCAATTATCAAATCATATTCAAAAGGAAACAAATTCAAATTCTAAACAAGCCCATGTTTAAAACACAATTTAGTGGACAATCTGTGTTGGGTAAATTGATCTCATGTTCATTTAAGTATTTATTATATAAATCCATACTTGACAATCAACTAAATAAACAAGTTTATAAATAAAAATTTAATGTTAAATGTGTTTGATGTATTAAAACTACTGCATTATTATATACTACCTAATTATATATTACTATTATAATACAAAAAATAAATAATGTAAAGAAGTTTTAATATGAAAACACAAAAAGGGAGCCATCTGGGGAAATCATATCCCAAAATGTTGTCTTCTGCAAAAAGCCACTAATTGAGACCACGTTATCATGAATGACATTTCAATATTTGTATTGAAAACCCAGGAATTAAATCTGGTCCTCAGGAGACACCTTTCACCAACCAGGATGGATGGGAGCCAGTCAGACTGCCAGTTGGACCAACCCCTGGACTGCCAACAATGCCTTGCCCCAACCAGGAGGAACAGAAATCTGCCAGCCTGTCAAAGATCAAGACTGAAAGTTTGAAATCAACATTGGGAACCCCAGAATCAAACCCCTACCCTCCAAAGGCAAATTGAGTCACTCAGAAGGGACAGGAACCCACCAACTCATTGAGTCACTAACCCAAGTTGCTGAATTACTCTGAGACCTGCCAGACTTTTAAGGATGATTCCCCAAATGGTCAGCAGATTTCTGCTAATCATGTGCCACCAAAGACCCAGACTTATGCTGAAGTTGTAGCTTTCCTAAAGGAGGTTACAAAAAGGCCTCCTGCCAGTCCTGCCAATGATCACCAGCTAATGCCAGTCTGTAGTCCAGAATGGGTAATACAATTTGACTGCTCAGGTGATATGGTGAACAACAGCGGCGGAACAAAGCATTGTCACTTCTGTTCAGCAGAGAAAGAACAATCAGTATCTGCCGCCCTCAAAACCAGAAGCCAAGATCCATTTCCTCCAGCAAATTGTCCCCAGAACTGAAGTCTTCAAAAAACAAAGAGCCACATCATCTGATATAAGAACTCTGGCAGTATGGGGATGACCCTATTGTCATTTTCAATAATAAAGGTTTATGAACCTTTGGTTTGAACAAATCTTACCTTATCTAGTCTTAGTGATATTTCATTTCAACTCTGGCTAAGTAGACAAACAGGCAACCACCCCCCTCTAGAGACCAACCTGCTGACCCAACTCAGGCACTATACCGTCCCCTGGAGCCCCTTTTGGACCTGTGCATTTTATCAAATACCCGCCCAACCCCACCTACTTGGAGTTTGACTTAGAGACCATCCTCATTGCTGATCCCTTAGCAAGGAATAGAGAGACTGAATACATAGGAAGCAAAGGAAAGTGGTACAATGTGCTGCCCCTATTTTTCAAAGACAAGTACAATTACCTGCCTGCATACTTTGTCCCTATGACTCTGCCCTTAACCCTGCAACCCAACTGCCCAATGGAACCATCACCTGCCGCCAAGACCACATCCACCCAAATGTTTGGAGTACTCTAAATTACTTTGACAGGATTGGTAGACTCTATGGTGCCCAACTCAGGCCCTGGTCCTTGCTTGGGCAATTGGTATCCTATATTATCAAGTTAGCACCCATCCTATGGTGGGCATTACCCACTGGCCTGGAAGTACCCCATCCCAAGTCACCTAATGCCTCTACCTATGCCTGATTTCCTGACACACATACTCTTCTGTATGTGGTGGATTATTTGAGAGCCAATTAAATGTGGGGTGGCGCTCATCACCCCAGTTGTGGATAAGGGCTTTATAAAAGGAAAAATAGTGAGGGAATTGAAAAGTAATTGTTTTTTGGGAGGTAAGCAATATCTGTATAATGCCACTAACACAAAGCAATCATACAGGACATGATCCACGGTCTTATAGCCCCATGAAGTCTTCTGTTTTCCAAGTGAAAGGCAGCAAATGTCCATCTGTGTTGGGGTGTCATTAATTTTCTTAATGTTTGCTTTGAAGATGCAATGTAGAAGAATTCCAAGGTAGATACTGATGTGAATTATTTGACTGGTGTATAGCTTGGAAAACATGCAAAGCTTCTTGTATATAGCAACTAACCAGTTTATATATCTGGTATTTGAAAATTTGAATGTAATTCTCTCTGGAGCTTGGCTTGAATCAGCCACCCATGATTCTAAAAAAGAAATTAATAAAGGTTTTAGTTTATTCACGAGGGTTGTGTCCCCAACTTTATTTGATAGTGATCTGAAAAATTCATTGAAAATTGCTGATTTTATATATTCTTTTCCAATTTGAAATTTAATCTTCTTCACTGTCATGAGCCGCCATGACATTTTTATCTTTGGAAGTTGTTTTTAACTACATGGGCTGATAGAGCAGATCTTTGCAGTCAAAACAACACCTTGATAGCCTCTCTAGGTGAACTAGTTCAGAAGGTATACAGAGTTGAATATTTGAACTGAGGAAACTCATTGACACGTCCCAAAAAGGAATTGAGATTAGGTATCAGGCCTATAAAGACAACAACTAACGCCATGCAGACAAACAATAGTGTATCTCAGCTGCTACTGATTGGATTTGGACGTTCTTATGCTCAAATTGAAGCTACAGAGCAGGAGCTTTGATTTATGCTTTTTTTAAATGATTGAAAGCAAAGCGCAAAGGTTGAAGGTTCCCAAAGGAATATAATGTCATACAATCAGCTGATATCTCACACTCATAGAGTGAGCCCCCAGATGAAGACCCAAGAACCTCTAAGAATAATCTAGAAGAATCAGATCAAATGGTATAAAAGGAGCCTGATTCCCTTCACTTAGGTTGTTTTTGGTCCTTAAAATAAATAAATCAAATATGCCCAATCTTTTATATTTAATGGTTCAGAGTCATAAGCCCTTGGGCCCTGAAGTTCACATTTGATTCATACATGTTCAGGTTAGAAAAATGGGATCTTCCAATAAATTTATAGATGTATTCATCAGAATTCATTTAAAAATTCATTTGTATTTCATTCATTTGATTAAAATTGATATTTAATCCTATTTTATATGCTTTCCTAACCCAAGTTGAGCACCCAGCAGGTGGCAAATATTCCCTGTTAATTGCTTCCTTGTTTGAAAACTCATTCATATTCATTTGAATTATTTGATACATTTTTTCAAGTCTTCTTTGAATGACAGGGGCATCAGTGATTGATAACCCTCATATACACCACTTGGTGTATAAGCTGTCACTTCAACAACTTCTTTTCCATCTCTTGATTTGACTAAAAAAGGCAAGTAAAAGATAAATGTACTTACTAATTCTTTTTCCTGCAGCCTCTTCAGCCACAGGCGCCCCTTTGGAAAACTTCATGAGTGTTGGGTGCTCTTCTATGTTCTTCCTTGCTTTGATTTTCATTATCTTTCTTTTGATTCCTTCTTCCCTTTGAGTTCCTTCATTTGATAAATCTTTGTTCATTCCTGAAGTGCTTCTGCTCCTTGATTTTTTTCTTCATTTCCCTTGTTTATTTCTGTTTTCATTTCAATATTTTCATTATTTTCATTTCCTTCATTTTGAATTGCTTCCCCTTCATTCCTTTCATTTCTGTTCATTTCATTTGCTGCTTCAATTCCTTCTATCAGCTTGATTTTTTATTGTTTCCTCTGGCACTTTTCCAGAACTCAAATGAGTTATAACTTGTATCTTTGAAATTTAAACTTTCTAGAAATTTTCCCTGTGAATTCAGTAAAACTTCCTTGTGTTAATCTTGAATAATTGTCCCCAATTTACTTAGGGTGACTTTCTTCCCTTGGATTATTGAGAGCCCTCCAATCCCTAATGTTCTGTTGCTATTTCCTAATATCCCTTTCAATTTTAACATCATTCTGTAAGTTTTCTTCTAATTCATGTGCAAGGTTGTATATATTAGACATTTTGTTTAAATTAAATTGCAAATAAAGGTTTTTATACCACTACCAGCAACCCATAATCAGGAAATTCTAAATAATAACCATCATTTTATTAAAAATTATTGCAAATACTACAAATCACTTACAAATTATACAAGAAGAAGCAGAGCATAAAATAGAATATAATAAATCACACTAAACTAGCCATCTGATTTAGTACATGTAGATTATTTTTTCCAGTATGTAACATTTTTATTTGACAGAACTATCTTTTTATTGATATCTCTCATTGAATTGTGAATATTTTATTTTTTATAACTTTACTGGGTCTTATTGCTAGACAGATTGATTCCACATTATTTGTATAAATCAATGCATTTTGATTAATAAAATTCATTGTTAATGTGGTATTTTTCATTGTGATTTTATAATTGGAGTATGTCTATATTAGGAGGCTGTTAACACTTATTACAAATATTGATATAGATTTTATTTTACAGCTTTTATGTTTACCTATTGATAATGATTCTGTAAAATTAAAGTTGGATTTAGTGAGCTAGTAATAATACAATGGATCAATTGATCAATCACTATTTATGACTATTAATTTTCTGATTTTCTTTGCTGTGACAATTTTGCATGTTCTGAACTTTACGTCCTTGCATTCAATTGGTTGGTCTCATATCCTATCACACAGGCAATAGGAAACAGAGTTACTTCTCTGACCACAACCAGACTTGGGGTAACAACCTTGTTTTCTATTACCTGTGCAATGGTATGGAAGACCAACCAATTGGATGCAAGCATGTAGATTTCAGCAAATGCACAATTGCTACAGCAAAGAAAATCAGCCAATTAATGGTCCTAAATATTGATTGATTAATCTATTGTATTATACTAAATTGCAAAATCCAACTTTAATTTTACAGAATCATTATCAATAGGTTAATATGCAGGCTTTAAAATGCACTATGTATCAATATTTGCAATAAATGTTAATGGCTCCCTAATATAGACACAGTCCAATTATAAATTCACAATGAAAAATGACACATTTACAACACATTTATTATAAAAAATGCATTGAGTTATACACATAATATCTAAATATCAAGAGTTAATGTCTAGCTACAATATTCTAATTTAAAATTTTAATTTGTTGGTCCTTACTTTATTATTGATAATGAAAATGTTCATTCAATTAATTATATGTTATCACACCAAATTTACACATTTTTTAAATAAAGGTATATTAGTAATATAAAAAAATATATTATTAATTATGAATTAAAAGAAAGAATATCAATTTTAACAAGTTGCTAAACAGAAAGGGTTTATTTTAATCATAAATGGACAATTAGGTGAGGGAATAGGCAGAATGTATGTTGCCATCATCTGCACCTGTAAAAGGGACAGCATCAGAGGTAGTGGAGAGGGATTGGGTGGCAGCTTGGGGGTCAGGGTTGGAAGACAGATGGCTTGGTCTTTATGGGGGAGTTGGGGAGGTTGGGTTTGTTGACTGGGAAAATGCAGCAAGAGCTGATTGCCTTAATAGCTCAAATTCTTCTTCTGTCACATATACAGGCTTGATAAATCAAATGAACAAGAGTGGGGGAGGTGAAGATCCTTTCTGAACTTATCATTATCACTTGCATAGAAGATGTGAGATTGGATAAGTCTTGGACAAAGACAGATGGGAATAGCTCAAACCCCTTCTTGATTTTGGCGCACAATTTTTTATAGGTGGCAGGCTTTGAGCGCCTGGGAGCCAAACCAAAATTGTAAAGACATACATCTGAAAGATGTATGTCAGCATGATTGGTGGGGTAGGTCCAGCAGGTATGCCTCACAGCCCAAATTTCTTTGGTTGCCCATTCCCGCTGCTCTATCTCTGCACTTAGTACAACTGTGTGCACAGCTTGTTGGGTAGCCCACTCCTCCAGCATGTTCTTGAGCTCCATCTGGTAAACATACCCATATGCAGTATTTGACAAAACAGAATAATAATTGATGCCCACCGTTAAAACTGCCAAAAAACTCTGAAAAATCTGTAGAGAATTGGGCTGCACTTGTAAATGTCAGATTGGATGCGCTTTCCCCCAAAGTCTTAGATACTTGCAGAGATCTTGGAATAGGACAAGAATATTACATCATTGCATGTCCTCATTTCTTTCCCTTTGATAAACTTGAAGATGCTAGAATTGTAGGGGTTGGTATCCATCAAACTGGGACCACTGAGAACCTGATTGGATAAGAGTCTGGCAGCAACCACAACTCTGTGCATCCACAAATTCACTGTTCTCTTATTGGTGAAAATGCTGTGGAGTTCCAGTTGGAGACAGACCTGGACCAGGGGCATCCGCGGGTCATGCTCCATAATAGCCATCATGAGAGGGTGGGCTTTTTTACCTTCAGTTAAAGAACGGGCACCAGTTGGGGTCTTCTTGGTAGGGGGGCCACAATTGGCATGGGCTCTCAGGGCTGCAGCCACAGTGAACTTTGCAAACCCCATTGCAGTTGCTATTTCCCCAAGGGACATAAACATCCCTCACTTTGGACCATTTTGAGAACAATTTCTGGGGAGATTAATTTCCTTCTGCCTCTTGCAGGCTGATTGGCTGGGGGAGGGATGTATCTGTCTTGGGAACCAAACAGTGCCATCTGATTGGCTGTTTTAGGATTCTGGCTTCCCTGTGTGATCCCTTGGCTAAATTGGCTGGCTCCAGAAGCCATTGTAGATATGAAATTTGGATTAGCAGCTGCCTGTGTGTGGTGTGCAAACAGGGCCATGCTACAGGAGGAAGGAGAAAGAACACTCTCCTGGGTAGCGCTTAGAAAGGAGCCTGTGGGTTGGGAGTGACCATAGACAGATGATTCACTTTTAAGAGACCCAGTGTAGTCCTTGTTGTAACTGTGCTGTTTTAGCAGAGTTACACGGGGAAAATATTTTAGAAACTAGATAATAATCTTTATTGGGAGGTAGTGATTATATAGTTCATGTGAATCAAGGATAGTAGGAACAAGATTGGTGATCACACAGCTGGATGGCAGAAGGGGGTGGCTTGATCCTGATAATGAGTCAAGCGCCAAATTGAGGTATCCACCATGAAGGATCTTCAACTGTTCATGTTGTTGGATTTGGTAATTTGAGTTGACTTCCTAGTCTGGCTTTGGGTGACCAGATAATTGGATTGCGGGTCACAAACCCGCTTGGTTGGAACCTTGCTGGCAGTTTGAGCCTGCGGTTTTGACACCCTCCAGCTGAAGGTCGGCCTCCTCTGGGGGCAGGTTGTCAGGGAGGTTGTCAGGAGCCCGGGCGCCGTATTGAATCAGTTGTTGTTTGGTGGCAGGCAGGGCGGTTTCTTGTTGTTTCTGTCTTGTTTTGCAGGGCCGTAGGAAATTGTGGTGTAAGGTCTTGTCTTGCTTGCTTTCCCAAGCCCTTGCACAAGGTAAGTATTATTGTCATTTACCTTCAGAATGATTGCTGGTCCTACTTTCTTGGGTTGTAGTTTGCTCTTGTCAACATTCATGACCCAAACTTTGTCCCTGACTTCATATTTATTGCAGATGGGAACAAACGTCTTTTGTCAGTGTTCCTTTTCTTTGGCTGCTTGCTCGCTGTTGGCCTCTACTACTTGAGGATCTGAGCGAGGGGGGACTTGACTTGGAATTTTCAACTTAGGTCCTGTCAATGCTTGAATGATATTTGGTTGTGTGCTGTATACCAGTTTAAACGGGCTTTTTCCAGTGGATCTGTTCACTTGGGTTTGGCACACAAGTAATGCAGTTAGTAGCTGCTTATACCAGTCTTCAGGTCTCCCGGCGGTGAGTTTGGCTAGGGCTTGCACAAGGCTACCATTAAGCCGCTCTACACGTCCATTGGCCTATAGGTGGTATGGTGTTGTGACAGTGTGTTTGACCCCATTATTGGTGAGGTACAAATTGGTGTCTTTGGAGGTCAATTCTTTGCCTCCATTGGTTATCAAGAGTTCTGGCTTTCCGAACCTGCTGATTATTTCTTTGCCAATAAATTGTTGTACATTGTTGCCGGTGTGTGCCTTCACTGCTTGGGCTACTGGCCACCTTGTTGTGAAGTCAATGGCTGTGATGATGTATTTTTTGTTGCTGTGCTTTCCTGGCATGAGGCCCACAATTTCAAGAGCCCATACTTTGAACGGTAGTTGGGTCCAAATGGGGAGTACAGACTTAGGCGGGATTTTGCTTTTAGCAAACTTTTTGCAAACCTTGCACTGTTCTAACACTTCCTGGACATTGCGGTATAAAGTTGGCCACCAGGCTTTATGCTTTAGGAACTTGTATAGATTTTGGCTCTTAGTATGTCCAAGATCTCTGTGGTAGCAAAGAATGGTGTCAACTTGCTTATGTGTGGGAATGTAGGGAATGGTTGTGCCATCTGTCATTTTTCTGTGGAGAGTCCCGTATACGTCAGCAAAGAGATGCTCATTCTTGATGACCGTTTCTTTGGTGATATCAGTTGAGCCTTCAGGGAAACCTTTGTCTTTTGTACGTAGCACTAGGTGTCACGGTAGTTTTCCATAATGTCGGGTATTGTCCGTCCAAGTAAGAAGGCACGGAAGGCCAGAAAACCTATATAAAGTTGACCGAGTTAACGGATTTAAACCAAACGGTCAATAAAAAATGGGTCACAGCAGCAACTGTGGTAAGTTCAACTCCCTTAAAATCAATTCCCTGGTGATTGACTCCCTTAAAATTGACTCCCTTGAACTTGACACTATAGTAATTTGAGGATTCAGCTTTTGCCCTGATCAACAACTGGAAATTGACACTTTTTTAATTAACAGATCTTGATGTACTGAAAACTTTTAATATAAGAAATTACGCTATACAGCTATGGTATATCAAAGTGACCCCAGAGAGCTCAAAAATGCAATAAAAACAGTACCTAATTAATAGAAATAAGGAGAAATAAGCAATTATTTCTCATTTTACTATGTAATTTACACTCTTTATTATAAAAATATTTTTTATTACCATAAAAATTTAAAATTCCAATGAGACAAAAATAAACACAAACACAACAAATAAAGTTACGCAAAATATGAAAAAATATTAATGTTTTTTTTGATATAGTTCATATAAGCATAACTGTGAATACCATATATTTTATTTGGAAATTAACAAAAATTAAGAGATTTCACTTACTTCCAACTATAAATATTCATCTCAAACTTACCATGTATACATAGAACAATAACTGCTATCTAATTAAAATAAAAAAATTAAAAATAAAAACTAAAAACTAAATGATCAAAGCTAATAAGTAAAAATTAAAGTTAAAAAGTTAAAAGTTAAAAGTAAAAATCATATAACCAAGCAAGCAAGTTTATTCCTTGTCATTCTTTCCCTGTTTTATCTTGGCCCCTTCCAGGAGGGCAGTGGCAATAAGCTCAAGCTGCTGCTTAAGCTCAGAGGCCTTGTATTTGTGCTTGACTGCACCCTGGATGGCCTTGGCGAAGAGGGTACAGCGGGTTGTTGGCTTGGTGGGGGGACACGGTTGGAGAGATCACACAGCTTGGAGATGGTTTTCTCCTGCTTGTGCTGCAAGAGGGAAAAGAACTTATTGAATTTTGGGTGGAGCCCAAAGTTGGCCTTGAGGTGTTTGTGGTAAGCCTCTAGCGCTGAGGTGATCTTGAGCTCACCATTCACTGCCGCCTGGTACACATTCCAGCTGGCCTTGGCACAGGCCTTGCCTTGCCTCTGCGTGACAACCTTCCCAATCCACTGG
Source organism: Entomophthora muscae (assembly GCA_014839935.2). Taxonomy (NCBI): domain Eukaryota; kingdom Fungi; phylum Entomophthoromycota; class Entomophthoromycetes; order Entomophthorales; family Entomophthoraceae; genus Entomophthora; species Entomophthora muscae. Next base: position 837,295 of record QTSX02005688.1, on the reverse strand, counting down.
GGCTCAAAGTACTCAAGGAAAGGCTTGAACTCCAGGTGCTTCATAATATAGGGATCCTTTGAGAGCACCTCAAACCCCATTGCAGTGTGCTCTGGCTTTAAAAAAGCCAAGGCACTAAATTATGCCAGCACAAATCTGCAGGTGTCCAAAGTATCCCTCTGGCTCAACCTACTAAGCTCTGTGTGGGCCTGCACATTACGAGCAACTGCTTGGTGGAAGTGGAAGTGGCACCCCTGCACCTCCCTGCTAAACAGCTGCTCAAATGCATTGAACTGAGCAGGCTCAAAGTTCATAATGCATACATAAGGCCCAAGAGCTCTTAGCCTCGCCTTTTCCTCCGAGTCCAGGGTGGCCTGGTCCTTGTCAGAGGCAGGTGGGTTGGCGCGGGTGTGGGGGGGAGTCTTCTTGGATTCATCATTTTTGGCGGGAGGAAGGAGGGCAATTTCTTGGCAGAGGATGGAGAACGCGCGGGTATAGATGGCCTCAGTGGCCCCGGAAAGAAGGAAGAACACAAGTGGAATCACCCGGATGTCAATCTGGGCATGAATCATCCAGAGCTGCTTGAAAATCCAGGGGCAAGTGGCAAAGGTACCATTGACTAGCCAGGTTGACGCCCTTTTCAACTCCATCAGGTTCTGCTGAGTTGAGTAGCAGATTATACGGCCCTTGGCTGCAGGCCTGTCATCATGAAGCAGGAAGCGCTCTCCACTAGGAAGCTGCTTAAGCTCATGAGTGAGTGTGAGCTCAGAGAGGGCGTCAGAAGCCTTGGGGGAGGGGGATTTGCAGCAATACACTTATTGCTGATGAATTTGATCAACTGCTCCTGTGTTGGTACCAACTTGAGATTGTTGGGTTTGAGATGTTGGAGGGCCTTGATGGCCAGATCTGATGCGCAAAGATGAGAGGATGTGGGTATTACTTGCACAAGGTACCACTTTAACATCTGAGTGATTAGATGATTGGGGGGCTCACAAGTGTGCTTCCCCTTCTCCAACGTTACTTGCTCCCAGCCCTTGGTGTTAAACTGGGCCCCACAAGTCTTATCCTTGCAGACAAAGTGCTTGCTTTTGGTCTGCCGCTTTTGGTTGTTGCAATTAAAGATATAATTGTCGGCAACATAACCAGGGCTGCCCTTTACAAAGATGATCAGAAAGTACCGGGGGAAGCGCTTGGGAACTTTGAACTCTTTGTCCACGTTGCAAATGTTGTAGATGGCCAGTGGATCCCAAGCCACATGACCAGAAGCTTTAAACTTCTTGGAGTAATCCTCCGGCTCATCTTGGGGGTCAGATGAAGAAAGAGGGGAAGAGCCATTAGGAGGGGGAGGGGAAGGATTCTTTGAGGCCTGCTTGGATGCCTCCTTTTTCTTACCAGAAGAAGAGGTGGGCTCCTTGGCAGCCTTTTCCTTCTTGGTCCGGCGCTCCATGGTAGGCTTGAAGTCAGCCTCTGAGTGATAAAATGAGTGGTCAGTAAGATCACCATCAGATTTATTGGGGGAGGATTTTTGGGGGGAAGGTGAAGGGGATGTAGAAGATGAGGGTGGAGGGGGTGAGGAGTAGGGGGAGATGGAGTGGGAGGAGATGGGGTTGGAGACTTTGCCTTTGCAGGCTTCTTGGCACGCTTGGGGGTGGAGGCAGTTTCTTTGGAGCCTTTGGAGGCTTGGCGCTTAGGCTGCTGGCTGTTCTTGCTTGATTTTGTCTAAAGAAAAGTTTAGCATTGTAAATAAAATGATTGAGAAGATATTGCAAACACAAAGAAGTAAAGCAAAGCAAAAGTTGAATGAAAAGTGTGCAAATAAAGTTTTATTTATAAAAAAACTTACAAAAGTAAATAGAAGCAAAATAGAAACTCAAAGTATAGATATAAAGGTTAAAACATAGAAAATAAGTGAATTTATTATGAAGCATCAAAGATGTTAGGTTCAGCATGACATCTTAGTGTTAAATCAATGTAAAAGTTTAATTGAAAATAAAAAAATATATGAAAATTATATGGAGAGCAGCAAAAAAAGTAGTAGATTATAATAGCAAAAAAAATTATTATGTGGAATTTTTTTTATTGTGAGTTGAAAATTTGAAACATAGTAAAGTGTCGAGCTTGGCACTGTTGAACAGCCGGAAAAAGCTGAATTCTCACTGTCGAGTATGCTGGAGCCGAGCAGAAACATCAAATTTACTATGTTTTTTACATATAAAACTTGCTTAAATTTAAACCGGGTTCAAAAGTTAACCCAAAAGCAAGGCAGTTTTGTATGCTCAAAAATAAAAAATACAACATAAGTTAAAAAAGTAAATGAATGGGAATGTGTTTATTAGTGTTTAAGTTATGCTGGGAGGAGCTGGGAGTAAATTATTTACCATAGTGTTGGTTAAAACGTTCAGAAGCTCTCTGTACTAATCCCCAAGTTAAAGTGTCAAGTGGCGCTCATAGTGTGTCACATATTAATTTAGCCTTAATTCTGAGCCTTTGATTAGTTAAATCCAAAACTGATCAGGTGTCAAGTGGATAGAGTTGAACAAAGAAAGTGTCAAGTTTCAGTTTTTTATAAATTATATATTAAATCTCTTAATAAATTAGGCTTAATTTATGTGGCACCACTTAATCCAAAAACCCGGAAATGACATAAAGTAAAACAAGTGGGGTATTTGATTAATATCTGTACCACTAAATCCAGTATAGTGGTGCTTGGGAGCCTAATCAACAACTATGGACACTAATAATAAAAATATAATAGTAAATAATAATTTTTATATAAGCGCATAAGTATTTTATTTATAAAATTAAAATTTGGCTTAAAAAGTGTTGAACTAGTCACTTTTGGGTTTAGAGTGTTGAACACAGGTTTTTTCATTTCTATTAGTAAATTTACTTATGAATTACCCCTTAAATTGGTATTTTAGCTAACCAATTTATTAAACAGAGTCAAGTTCAAGTAAATTTAACCTCGGTTTTTGGTTTCAAACCCCTAAATTACTAGTAAAAATTAGCTTAAATTGGTTAAGCCAAAAATACTAATAGATTCACATATGCGGCACTTGACTCCCTGATACTTGACAAAGTGTCAAGTACCAGGGAGTCAAGCTTAAGGGAGTCAAACTTATCACAGTTGCCTCACAGCTGCTCCCATTTACCAGCTGAAACCAGCTCCCCCTTGTAAACTGACCTTGATAAATTGACGTAATATGAGGGTCACCCAATATAAGCTCATTAATTGGCATGGTTGTCAGAAACTGGTCACACAAGGGTTCTTTGCAATATGGTCTAGATACTTGCTTGAAGATGCCAAAGGAATAGGAGATCAAGACTCAGGTGGTATTGCTTAGTCAATTTTTCTGGTATATATTGAATAATTTTCCCTGTTTCAACTCTAAGAGTTGAGTCCTTCTAAATTTACTCAATAAAAATCAATTATCCCAAGTTCTAATTTTAAATTTTAAAAATGCATCCTGTGCTTGGGTTGTTGTGGTATATCCTGTAAAATCTGATTCTGAACAGAATCATTTAAGGAAGATAGGACCCAGCACCTGGAACTTTGTTGTTGGCGCCGCAAAATGTTAATTTCATGCCAGCCAATTTTGTAGCTCCTCCCCCCATTCTGGAAAATGAAAATTGTGTCACTTCTCAATGCCCAGAATTCTATGCTGAAGATGCATTGATGCTTTCCCAGGTCATTTATCTTGGTTTACTCTGGTTAGGATTGATTGTTCTACTTAATCCTGGAGTTTCAATTGGAAATTTCACAAAAAGATATTTAAAGCTGCGTTGGTGGTTAATCATCAATTATATGTGGATTTGGGTGGTAATTCCCCATCATTCAGAAACAGCTTCATATTATCCAGTGATTTCTGTCACACTAGGAGAGGCCATTCTGGGTCAAGCCCATTCTCTCCTCTTGAAGCACAGACATACAGGCAGGACAGGGTGTCTGCCATGGCAAGCTTGGCCCCGGGCTTATATTGGATGAGCATGTTAAAACTTTCTAATATTTCCATCCACCACGCTTGGCGGTGTGACAGGTTTGCTTGCATCTTGAAATAGATGAGCAACTTGTGATTGGTTAGTGCTGTAAATTCTTCCTGCTGTTCTAGGTAACAGCGCCATTTGACTAGGCAGTGTACGATGGCCAGCAGTTCTTTGTTGTGGATAGGGTATCAACACTTGCCATCTGTCAGTTTGTGCAATTTGTAGGCTACGGGCAGGAAGTCACCATCACTATTCTTAATTTGTAGTACTCCCCCAAGGGATGCATCTGAGGCGTCGGTTTCCATCTGGTACTCTTTGTCTTGTTTGGGGTATTGTAATATGGGAGCTTTTGTGAGCTTTTCTTTGAGTCATCTAAAACAGAGGTCACGTTGGGGGTCCATACAAACTTGGACTTGGCGCCTGTTATGGCGGACAAGGGGGCGGTCAAGACGCCACAGTTGGGTATGAAGTGTTGTACATAGGCCACCATTCCCAAGAAGGTGTGTAGCTCTGACTTGTCCTTGGGAGGTGGCATCTTGCAGATGGCTTGCATCTTTTGACTGTTGGGTTTGATGTCATCTTTTGAGACTATGTGTCCCAAGAAGGGTAGTTGCTCCCAGAAGAACTGGCATTTAGAGGGCTTGACCAACAGTTTTTGTTATGCCAAGGTTGCAAAGACTTCCTTCAGGTTTTTGTGGTGCTGTTCCACCAGGGGGCTGCAGACAATAATATTGTCCAGGTACACTAGGGCATGTTTGCCTATGTGTGGCGCAAACACTTTGTTCATGAAGGTTACAAAAGTGGACGGGGCATTGGTCATGCCAAAGTTGAGTACCACACATTTGTAGGAACCGTACTTAGTGCAGAAGGCTGTCTTGGGGATGTCTTCCTCCTTGATACAAATCTGATTGTAGCCTGCAGTTAGATCAATCTTGGAGAAGACGGTGGCCCCTCCCAAGACGTCAAAAAGGTCGTCAATCAGTGGCAGTGGGTAACAATTCTTAATGGTGACTTTGTTTAAGGCGCGGTAGTCTGTGGCCAGGCATAAGGTACTGTCCTTTTTAGCCACAAAGAATATGGCGGCCCCAAAGGGAGACTGTGAGGGGCGGATAAGTCCTTTTTCTAGCGCCTCCTTGAGATAGGCGCACAGGGCGCTGTCCTTGTTTGGGGTCAGTCTGTAGATGGGGTGTGCCTTGGATACAGCCCCCTTGAGTTGGATAGAGTGTTGAATGTGTTTCTCAGGGGGTAGCCCAGGTAACACTTCCTTAAAGATTTCTGGATGTTGAGCCACAATGTTGTGGTCTTGAGGCGTGGAGGTATCCTGATGGTCCTTGAAATGTATGATTTCATACTGACAGGAATCCAAGTCAATTGCCTTCAGGTTTTCCTTCTTGTCCAAAGTCTCGGTGATGCGTACAAAGACATGGTCACGTAGGAGTTGGTCCACAGAGTCAGGGTAGATCTGGTGGTTGAAGCCTTTACGCTTGATGGTCAACACAAGGTCGCCCAGTTCACGTGGGGGTTGTTTTTCCGTAACCAGTCTAGTCCCAGTACAATGTCAAACTTAGGGAAGTCAATGACGGGACCTTGGATGGTGGAGGTTCTCAAGCATGATGGAGAAGGGGGAAGTTTCCTTTGTCACAGCAATGTGGTGCTCATCAGCCAGGACCACGTTTTTAATCCGCAAAGGATTAGTGGCCAGCTTGAATTTATCCACAAAGCTACTGTTGACTAGGGTTCAATTTGTGCACAAATCCAGGAGTGCTGAGCCTGTGTAACTGAAAAAACAGAAAGGATAGGACATCAGTTTATTAGGATGTCTGGCAATGGTGTATAGTACCAGGTCTTCCAAGGGCACTTGATCATTGGGCATTGGTCCATGTCCTTGGGTCAGTATTCATTGTTGGGCAAGTCAGGAGTTGCGTGGGGAGAGCTTGGCTCGCTTAGTGCTCTCCCCGGGCTTTTCCCTCATCTTGGTTGCCTTGGGTGGCGGTGACACGGAAATGAGTACGGTTTGACTGGCCATTATTTCCATTTCCATGCCCATTCAAACCTGTGGGTTTGTGGTTGGTGTTGCTTCCATTGCCTCCAGGAGGTGGTTGAGTAGAGCGCCTGCTTGGATGGGAGTCCTTGGGTTTCTCTTGTTTCCCAGTCTGTGCCTTGTGTAGAGCGTTGGATGTTTGTTCGCTTTTTCTTCTTCCTGGTACAGGCTTTGCAGGCTAGTTACCTGGTCCAGGTTCACATGCCTCATTATGTGCAACTTGAGGGCGTTGTAGTACATGAGGTGTGTAGCTGGGGTGTCAAAGGCCATGTCAGATGGGGCACAGAGACAGAGTTCCTTGTAGGCGCGGGTGAGTTCTTTAACGGTGCCTGTCTGGGTCAGGTTTTTCACTTGGCGTATGATCATGAGCGCTGTATCCTTAAGCACAAACCTCGCCAGGAAGTCCTGCTTAAAGGTATCTCAGTTCTTGTCAGTGTACTCTTTGTGCCACTTGTCACACCAGGTGCCAGCGTCATGGGACAGGCAAATGGAAATCTCTGCAATCCAGAATTGCTGTGGGCATTCCATTTGAGCCAGCTTGCTCTGGGTGGACTGGATCCATGCGGCGGCATTGTCGTTGTTGGCCCTAGCAAAGGGTTCCAAGGCGGCGCTGCAAAGCCTTTGTGCTACATAGGCGGGCATGGTGGTTTTGTCAGCTGGTTGCGGCATTAAGGAGGGTGCCTGAAAGAACCCTTGCACAGACATGGCTTTGAAGGCGGGTAGCGGAATCACTATGTTTTGGTAGAGGACAAAACCATCGGGTATCTTGGCACCAGGAGTATACGGAGTCCAGTCGGGCAGGAGGCCAGACATGATTCTGTCGAGGATTTGTTGGCCGCGGCGTGTGCGGGTAACAGGCAGAATTTTTCAAGATAAGATAGGATGGAGAACCTACCTGTGCTACCAATGTCGTAACTGTGCTGTTTTAGCAGAGTTACACGGGGAACAATATTTAGAAGATAGATAATAATCTTTATTGAGAGATAATGATTATATAGTTCATGTGAATCAAGGATAGTAGGAACAAGATTGGTAATCACACAGCTGGATGGGAGAAGGGGGTGGCTTGATCCTGATAATGAGTCAAGCACCAAATTGAGGTATCCACCGTGAAAGATCTTCAACTGTTCATGTTGTTGGATTTGGTAATTTGAGTCAACTTCCTAGTCTGGCTTCGGGTGACCGGATAATCAGATTGCGGGTCACAAACCTGCTTGGTTGGAACCTTGCTGGCGGGTCAAGCCTGCAGTTTTGACACCCTGCATGATTTTGTCAAGGCCAGGGAACAGCTCGTTGACTTGGTTGTTGTTAGAAGAAGACATAATAAATTTTTTTAAATTAAACTCAAAAAGAGGATTGTATATTTTAGTCAACTTTATTGTTAAGTTGGTGAATAGTAGGAACCAAATTTTAGCCGCCCTAAGATGGGATTGGGTGATTTTTGAGAATGCCTATGGTCCCTAAAAGAATTAGCACAAATCCACTCTAGATCTCTGCCTTCCTGTTTGAGACCCCCATCAATTAAATTTATTTCAGATCCACCTCAATTATGATTTGAAATTTAGTTCTTGGACTTGACAATCCCGCATTTCTACCATTAGGCTCGGAATTTACAGTGAGTGGTGGCAGATATTCTTCACCTGTAATAGTATCAGGTTTTGGGGATATTGACTAATTAGCAAATTCAACTAATAATTTTAGGGTGCATCTATGCAGCCTAAGAACAGTTTCAACATAAAAAACCCAGGTGACCAGGCCAAAATATCAATGGATCAATGGCCAAATCACATCCTGGCATTAGCAGAATCCCTGTCCCTAATTGATTAGTGGAACATGCAGATATTAAACAGTTAATTAGTCCACCTTATCAGGCATCTGAATAAAAATCTCATAAGCATTACTATCCTAAACTTCAATTATATCCTAGAACAAGAGAGCTGATATATGAACCATTGCCTGCATTACGTCTAGAAGAGCCCATCATGGATTGGGCCACCAGGCCAACCACTCTAAGATAAAAGGACCCTGAGCCTATTGTATCAGAGTGGCTCTGATTAAGTGAAAGAATCATCTCTACAAACTAGTAGCCATCTGCTGGCTAGCTAGCCCTGGGTAGTGGCCCAGGTAGACAACTGACTCTGCTTGATTAAGGGGCTCAGTTGTACAGCATGTCAAGAAGAACACTGATGTCATGGAAGTCGTCAAGTAAGCTTCCTTCCAAAATCCACCCCTCAAGATTGAGCCCCCTGCTGTGTTGCCCTAACGCTACTAGGATGTAAGCAGATCCAGAAATAATGCGGGAGGGCAGGGCACCTTAAAGCAGGTGCATTAGAATAAAATACTTATGATTCTGTACTGACTTGATAATTGATCCAAGCCCTATTTCCCTAATGTTATCCCCTCATATGCTTTATTAGTAGTGAAAAAGATGGTCCTGTCTTCATACAGTACACCTTCTATTGGTTTAGATTAAAAGACACAACTATGAACCTTAATCCAGAAGTAAGAAGAAATGTCTATTGCCTCTGGGCCCTGTCAGACCTGTTACTTCTTATGGCTACAACAAATTCTTCTGGGCTGCAGGTTAAACCAAAGCCACAGGTTATCCTGTACTTTCCTAATATTAGATGACTTAAGATACCATCTAGGCGGATGATAAAATACCATAGTCTGTGGATTGCTGACAAATAGCATATTGGATAAGCTATTTGTGAACAGGCATTTCCTAAGAGAAAAGAGAGCTATTTACTGGGGTAGTATTTTATGCACGTAACACTATGTTGAAAATGGGTGAATATGTAGTAGGGACAAGTTACTGTTAGTTGCATGATAAAAGGTCTGAGTGAATAGCTAGAACATTGAAGGTACAGGATCAACAGCTATCAAATAGCGCATAATATCATAGAGTAGTCTATTTTTACAGCACAAAAATATTGTATTCCTTGACCGAAATTCGGGTTAACATTCTGATGTTTTAAGGTTTCGTACATTATAGGCCAATTATAGTTGAACTTAAATATGGCTTAAAGTGGCTATTTATTTAAATTACATCAGCTAAGATTGACCCAGCTATTTAATAAGATTCCTAGTCCTATGTTGGACACCAGAAAACCAAAAAAATGCAAAAAAAAGAAATAAAAGAGACCGGATGGGATAATAAATACTTTAGCAATACTTTAAGCCTGCTCATCTTTAAAACAGGGAAAATCAGAGCTATTTTTTAAATAATCTAAATATGACAATATCCTTTTCCGGGCTGTCGAGAGACAAGGCTTAAAGGAAGATTGAGAACACATTTTTCTGCTTTCATTACCTTCAACACATGGACACCATACATTGTCAAAACGATAAGCTCTTTAAGCCCGTCAGCATCAAAGTCGCAATCAATCAGACCGTAGATTGGATATGGCAGTTTTCTCTGGGATACTAAAGTGAAGTTTTTGAAACCAACTTCATAAAATTTCAGCCAATTATGTTAGAGGGAATAATACTGCTTTTGTAAATCAACAGCTGCTGGTTATATGTGCCAAGTACAATTTCCTGGCATCCATCTAAATCAACATCCGAAAGAGCGGCGCTCAAGACAGAGTCACCCTCATATGGTATTGTGAGATAAATAGGCTCAACTAATTCGAGATCTCTTATATTTTAATTAAAAGTAGAAGTACATAATACCTAAACACAACAGCAATATTAACAGAACAAGTCACCAGAAGCGCTTTATCAAATATTCCATCTCTGACTAGAATAAATCAGCGAAAGCTACAGGTACTTAACTTACACTCTGATTGCTCAAAGAAGATTAACGAAGAGATGGGGTAATAGAGCTTGGTTTTTGAGCTGCAGAAAAATTCTGATGGGCGTAAATAATAGGTGAAGTTTCCTTAGCAAAAGCAACGTACCGTAAGCTCCAGAGTTGTAACGAACACCTTTACATATTAAAGTGCCGTCTTGGCAGCCTGCAGCTATAAAGCGTACATTTCCGGTGGTTTGGATAGTCAATGAAAGTATGCTATTGAACCATAGAATACACAATTTGATCAGACATGGAGTTAGTATTTTTTTAACTAGAATTAAAACTGGATGTACCTGGATTCACACTCCTTTAAAAACAACAGCTCAGGGTAGATATCCTCTAGAGGTGCCTCGGTAAATTCAAAAGAGTTCTCACTCTATTTTTTTAAGAACACAATAAAAGGGAATATCAACCTTTTGTATAAAAGCATATATATTCTGGGAAGAAGAACAAACTATGAAAGATGGCTTTCCCTGAGAGTGATCAAAATAGCTTTGAGGTTAACAAAATCCAAAAAAATAATACTTTGCATGTGTTATCTTAAGTGGGGCCCAAGCAACTGGGATACAAAAACGGTCAACAACTTCTAGTGTAGCTTTATTAAAACTAATTGTTAACCTGAAAGTACCTATAGCTTTATTATCAATGCTCTTTTCGATAATAGCCAATTTTGAGAAATTAAGACTATATGTGTTGCTGTCTGGATTGGTTTTAGAATAGCATATTAAGAAGGAACCGTCGATGGAATTTTTTGGGATAGTATGCATCAAGAGAAGTAAATTCTTCTCCATAGTCAACTGATTCAGTGATTGTTGACCAATTATTATTATTTTCTTGTAATATATAAACACCGTCAGAAAGTGCTGCTAGAATACTCAACTGAGGAAGAGGCTCTCTAAAGTCAATTGCCCCGAAATTATAGTCAGGGATTGCTAGGCTGTAAATATTACTACGCCCTTTGTAACTCAATCTCTGATAATGACATTCTTCAAAAGGGTCCTCAAGCAAATCGAGTTCCTCCCGAGAAATACCATGAAGGTTAACATTAGACATTTGTGTTATAAGAAGCTATTCTTAGGGTATGTTAACGTAAAAGAAGCTACATTTTGGGAACGATTATAAAAGTCAATTTATCCACACCTTTGCCTTGATGCTTGGTTGGGCTATTTACAAATTTTACCCCAACTTTGTTTGATCCCGTTTTTAAAATATTCAAGGTTGAGCGCATTCAATGAGTTGCTGGGTTTGAATGCCAAATATCGATCAATCCAATCTATCACAAGTAACAAGCATTTTTAAATTAGGTTATTATCCCCAACCCCTCTCCTATAATAAACTGCATTCTCACCAAATCTCAAAAACATTCGCTAGTCACGCCATTAGAGGATGTTTGTCTCGAATCTGCTTAAGGTGGCACAAAATTTAACTGAAACCAAAAGATTTTGTAGCTAAAAATACTGTACTTTTCACAGCTGTTGAGATGGACACATCAAAGTCAGATTAAAGCAAACTGAAGTCGCGCATAAAACATAACTGGCACAATTTTTTTCTGATGACAACATGGGGACAAAGGCCGTTAATAATTCTAATGTGACACAAAAAGCATCAAACACCAGTAAAAAACATAGCCACACTCAAAGTCAATGATACACACCCAAAAGACAACAAATCAAACTTGCACAAAGATATCCTAGATTCCAAATAACACCAAGATGTATATTATTTCTTTGGAGAAGGCATATCTGGAATACATAATCATCAAATAGAGAGCTCACAAAAGTTTCACAAACTGCAAGCAAACCCAGACAAACAACATTTTATATTCACTTTATTTTGATTGATATTGAACTCTAAAAAGGAAAAAACTGACATCCAAGACAGTGGATTTTATTTAGGAAATAGTGGGTATCAGTGTTGCAACCGAGTTTCCCTCCTCACCTGCCAACGTATCTTATAATACACAGGGGGCGCTCAATGAGTCGCCCCTTGACATATCTAACAGCATGGACCAATCTGATGGCAATATCAAACTGTGGACACTTTCTCCTAATTAGGGGTGCTGCCAATTTGACTTGCTGATCCCCGCACAAGAAATCCTTGGTTTTGAACCTTATATGGAACCCACCACTATACCACCCCCTGTGGCCTTGTGGCTTGCCCCATATAGTATATTAATCACAATATTTTACAATAAAGAATACCTTATTCTATTCATTCCTGTCCTTTCTATTGGACTGTTGTCTTCCCCAATCAAATACTGAACTCTAATTGGTTCAGTTGCAACAGTGGTAATAGAAATAGGTTCACAACCTACCTAAAAGAATAATTCCCCCCAAGAAAGGACAGAGTATGGGCCATATGGCTACTCCCCATCAAGGGACTTTCCTGCCAATCCCCAAGGGGGACATCCCTAACAGGTATGTCATCTACCAAGATCAACTGGTACTTATGAGAGTGTATAATTGACTCTGCCTTGAACAGAGCAACACAAGTGTCACCCCGCCCCAATTGAACCTTTCCCAACGCATGCTCAATCTCCAGCTGAAATTCTTTGTGGATGGGGTCAAAGGAGCCAACATTGTCAGTTGGCTTCAATCCCCCAAAACCTGCCTCTGTATCTGTCAGGTTCCTGAGCCCATGTGGGTTTCCATTGTGTCTGGGCGCCTCACGGGTCCCGCCGCTGTATGGTTTATCAACTGGGCCAGCCAAGAAATTGAGGTCACCTGGGCAGCATTCCAGGATGCCGTGAAGTCCTGCTACAGCAAAACCTTCTCATCTATTGTGGTGGGAACTCCCCTTCTAGCTATTAAATATACTGGATCTGTTCCTGAGTACCTTGCTGCCGCCCCTGAAGCTGTAACCAACAAAAACGCCATGCTTCTGACCCTGATAATCAATGGGCTCAAGCCCCATATCTGTAAGTGGGTCCTTGTAGGTTGTTGCACCTCCATCAATGACTTTTACAAGGCCATTGTAGAGGCCAGCAATCAGGCTTTGATGGGCTTCCGCTGTACAAATGATGCTCCACCTTAACCTCATGCAACATCTGGCAGTGCCCACAACTAAGTAGGCTTCCACCAGTCCCGCCAACAGGAAAATGGGGGTTAAGCGTCCCCACAAGGGGGAACTCCAGCTAGCACAAATTGAGGACCAGGGAAAAGCCTGGGGGTTGTAGTTACAAGAGGCTCTACAACCCCACTTGACTCTTCCTCTCAAACCTGCTTGCAAAGAATCCCTGTGACTGCAGTGTACACAAAGTTGAAACCCTCGATGTCTTCCAGGTTCATAGTGACAGCCCCGTGCTTCAAGCAAGCCACTCTCCCAATAAAGTAACCTGCTTGGCTTATCCCTTCCGTTTTTGTGGGAATACCCACAAACTATTGGTAGATACAAGGGCTGACCATACTATGGTTGACCAGGTGTTTGCTGATTCTCAAATATTAGACCACGTGCTAAGCAGATTCAAGGCATTGCAAGTAGCTGATTCCTGTAGAGTGGCAATTACCCATGAGACAGTACCCTTCTCCGTGAGAATAGGGAACATCCAGGTTAAGCTCTCTGGACAAATCATGGCAGGGCTCAGCCACAATATAATTGCTGGCCTTGACTGGCTTTGGCACAATTGTCCCTACATCAACTGTGATACATCTGTTATCACCCTCAATAGGAATGGGGTGGGTTTCCAGATCTATCCTGTTGAAATTAGCAAGTTACTCCACAATAATGTGTTTGTCAGAATAACAGAGACAGGCTTGTACAATTTCAAGGGGGAAACTAGACTTTAACCAATGCTCAGTCAAAGTTATCCACGCTGAACCACCTGTGGTCCCTCCCTTGACCACTTCACCCCCACCAGCACTTGCCACACTCCTCGGGGAGTATAGGGATGTCTTCAGCAAAACGCTGGACCAACTACCTCCTCCCTGAGAAATCCAGCATGCTGTACAACTCCAAGGGTTATTACCTAAAGCACGCCCCTTATATCCTCTTAGACCAAAAGAAGATGAGACCCTCCGCCAGCACTTTGTAGACACACTTGACAAGGGCTTTGTTTGTCCCTCGCTCTCTCTGTACGTGTCAGGGATTCCTTCCCTGACTCCTTTCATTTTATTGACAATCTGAAGGGAATAACAAAAACACAAAAACACAGACACCAAGTTTCAGACACCAGTTTGTTTGCCATTCCTTGTTTGAACGGGAATCAAACCCAGAACCTTCACAAAACACCTATTGTTAGTCAAAAATCAACTAGACAATTTACTTTACCTATTTATGATCCTTCAATTCAATCAAATTTTGCTTTCACACTTCATATCAAATTTGAAAAGGTTAGTAAGTTCAGTGAGAACGTCACTTACCGCTTGGCTGTTGATTGGTTGCTTATAGCTTGGTTGCTGCTCTTGAATTCACTATTCCCATATACCTACCAGGCTCTGCTTTTGATCTCTGCTGATGTTAAGCCACTACATTGCTTAATTACCGCTTATCTTGTGGTTTACTCTGTTTATCTTTCTTGGTATGTTAATTTTATACACATGATTAAGATCCAGGTTCATATTCACATGGTAAACTTAGTAAGTTCAGCCTTAAATCCAGATAAGCCACAATGTAAATCCTCTCACATCCCTCTATTCCCTTAAATGTCACAGCTCAACCATGCTGATATTTAAGTGAACTTTTCCTAGTCCTTACACTTGTTCCAACAATAAAGACTTTATCCTATACCTTCTACTCATTCACCTTCTGATAACTTATTTTTGAAGCCATGAGAGGAATTCTATTCCTGTTCTGGTTTCTAGCTTTCTTCTTGCCAGTGGTGTCAACCTTGGAAAACCCAACACTTACAACTGACTGGTACAACTCTTCTTCAGATGACGCCCATCAAAAGGAATCCCTTGCCCATGGATGGTTCAAGTACCTCTCCAGCCACTGGGAACGTAAATTCCAATATGGTCATTTGTTCATTCCGCCTCCTGCCAAACCTGCTCTGGTTAGACCTTACGCCTCCTTCTACCTCTTGACGTACGTGGTGGGATACTACCTACTTGGTTGTTTCAGCTCTATGTTTGGAAGATTTGCTTACCTGGGACACCTAGGGCACCTCACAATGGTCACCGTTCCCATTGGCTTGGTAATAGCAGGATTTAACTTAGGGGCCTTGGTCCACCAATTAGGAAACTTGTTCCCTGCCAAGTGGATCACTGACAGTACAGGGCCGCTGTCTTCTTTGTAGCCAAGAAGAACGGGTCCCTTTGCCTGGTCACAGATTACTGCATCTTAAATGAGGTGACTGTTAAGAATAAGTACCCCTGCTATTGATTGACAACCTGTTTGACACACTTGCAGGTGCAAAGGTCTTTAGCAAGATTGATCTCACTTCAGGGTACAACCAGGTCTGCATTGCACCAGAAGATGAGGCAAAAACTGCCTTCTGTACAGGCTACAGGTTGTTTGAGTGATGGGTCATGAACTTTGGAATGACCAATGCTCCTTCCACCTTTGCCATGTTGATGAACAAAGTATTTGAGGATTTGATTGGGAAATGTGTTGTTGTGTACCTTGACAACATTATTGTCTTCAGTCAAGATCAAACCACACACCTCCAACACCTCTTTGCTGTCCTTGACACCCTTTTGAAAAATCAGCTAAAAGCTAAACCCTCCAAATGTGAGCTTCTCAAGTCAGAGCTGCTGTTCCTTGGGCACACCATCTCTGCCCAAGGGATAAAGCCCAACCCTGCCAAAATCAAGGCAATCATCAGCATGCTGCCCCCACCAATGTGGGCCAGATGTGTACCTTCTTAGGCATGGTTGCCTACATGCGCAAGTTCATTCCCAATTGTGGGGAACTAATTGCACCTCTCATTGAGCTCCTCAACACCAAACAGCGCTTCCATTGGACCCCTGCCAGAGATCAAGACTTTGAGACATTGAATCAGAGGCTTACAACTGCACCCGTATTGCAGTTCCCCAATTGAAACCACCAATACAAACTTGAGACTGACGCCTCTGACAGGGCCATAGGGGGTGTACTACGGATAGAAACTGACAAAGGCGTCTTCCTCCCTGTGGCATATGAGTCAAGGAAGCTCACTGACTCAGAACAATATTACCCTATACACAACAAAGAGTTGGCGGCAATTGTACACTGCGCTGAGAAATGGTGCTGTTATCTGGAAGGGACAACTTTTCCACCCCGCTTCCTGACAGACCACAAGTCACTTCAGTACTTCAACACGCAGTTCCACTTGACACACTGCCAAGCAGGCTGGGTCAAGCATCTATCCCCTACCAGTTGCACATCAATTACAAGTCTTGGAAGGAACTGATCACAGCTGACACCCTTTCATGCCTCTACGTAGTGTCTATCACTGGGGATGACGGCTTGGATCCAGATTGGCCAATGTTGTACCTCCATCCTGAAGCAACTTGTTACAAAGGCCTTAACTCAGTAAACATCTCCAAGCTGACAGACAACAAAAGTCAGTTCACCATCAATGCTGGCAACGTCTGCTGCCAGGCAGAGACAGGTGAGAAGACGCCTTACATTCCCACCACACAACAAGGTGACACAATATTACACTATCACCACACCTTGGGTCACATGAGAGGACGTAACCTCTTTGAGATTATGAAATAAGGGTTTGGTGGCCGCGCATGCACCAAGAAATTTTGGATCTCCTCAAAACATGTGTGCTATGCAAAAAGAATACGTCCAAACCTGCACCTCCAAAGTCTGACCTGCCATCAAAGCCATGGAATCCTTCAAACAACAGGCCCTTGACGTTATTGGGCCCCTCCCTGAAGACATACTGGGGAAGAAATACATCATAACTGCCATCAACTACTTCACTCATTGGCCAGTGGCCTGGGCGACAACTAACCACACCACCATCACCGACACCTGCTTCATTGGCAAGGAAACTGTGGCCCGCTTTGGGAAGCCCAGACGCCTCATCACAGATGGTGGCCCCAAACTTGTTGGGCATGTCATGAAGGTGTACTGCGCCAAGAATGCACTCCAACGGATAGTCACAACTTCCTACCATCCACAAGCCAATGGACGCATAGAGTGGTTAAATGGCTCACTGGCTCAACTGATTGCCAAGCTTTCATAGGAACGCCCTAATACCGCGTGGACTGAACACCTTTTCATGCCCTGCCCCAAAGGGCAGGCTCTTTAAATTTTTAATATATAATATTTTTGTTTGGTTAGATTTTTCATTATTTTAATATTGGAAATTTAAATCAGAAGTTGATATTTAAGTATTTTTTAGATTAATTACTTTGTTTTTTGATGCAATTTGCTTTCAAATTGTTGTTGTTGTTGTTTGCGCTGTTGTTTTCCTTTACCTTTTTATATATATCTACTTTAAATTTAGAATATTTTCACTCACTTACCTTTCAAAACCCCTGCTTACGTTGTTGCCGCTCCCCCAGCTTTATGTTGTTGATCTGCAGGCTTACTGGGTTTCTGTCTCCTACTTTTCCTCCAGGTTCTGCTCAACTTCTCCAGTTTCTCCTGTCCTTAGCTGCTGTTCCCCCATGCCAATCATTTCTAACTGAAGAAAATTTAACTATAAATAAAGAGCTTGTGAAGAGTAGGCTTTAAGCCAAAATTCTAAGTGATTTCTTCCCCTTCAACTTTTACAATTTTTTAACTTCAAATTTGTAATTTTAAGAATTTTGTTTTTTAATTCATTTTTTTAGTTTAGCTTTTCCTTAAATCCAAATGGAACTTGTAAAACAACAAGCCTTAGGCTTGTTGTATCCATTTTTCCCCTTAAGGAATCTTTCAATAGTTATATGTATAAATTTGCTGATGGAGAATATCCTAATATTGATATTCCTTTAGTTACAAATTGTTTACTATTAAACACTTTATTCTATCTTCTTTGCTTAGGGTTTTTACACTCTATTACTCCATTTGTGACGCAATATAGGTTTTTAGCAGGTTTCTGTAAGATCATCTTACAGACAGTTCCTATGTTCTTATATCTTTTAAATTTGAATCCCAATGCTTTGCATGCTCTAGTCTATAACCTTGCACCATTATGGGCAAGACCTTACATTATTTCAGCTTCTCATGGGATTGACCCAAGCAATACTTTTTTCCATCTCTTCTATCATCTTTTTAGCTTTGTTCCTCTCTATTATTTTTGTAACTTTGTTATCTTTAGTAGTTTTTTTACTTGGTTGGTTATATGATAAGGTTTTTTGTAATAAGGAGGATCATACCTCCACTACTTACACCAACAAAACAGTAGTTCTCAATACCTTAGCCAATAGTTCACCACCCCCTAGTATTTTTAACACTTTAGCTTATGCACAGGCCCACTTTACTTCTTACAGGTCTGAGTTCTCCACCAATTCCCAGAAGGTCCTATATCTTGCGGAGAAGCTCACTGATCACTACAGAGATTGGTTTAGCTCTCACTTGATACGCAACCCAGGTATCTTCCAGAACTATGATCTCTTCATCAGTTCACTCCTATCTTTCTCTGGAGAAGACAAGGAGTCGTCCACTCCCTCTGCTTCTCGGTTTGCAGGTCTCACACAAGGTTCTCTTCCACTTGGCAAATACAACTAGAAGTTTTGCTCTCTTCAGTCAAGACTACAAGCCTCTGACGCTGAGGCTTGTAGCTTCTACAAAATAGGCCTCAACAGATTGCTCCAGGAATTTTTGGTCCACCACAACCTCCTCAATGAACTAGAACCTCTTATCAGAGAAGTGGTTAAGTGGAATTGGAAATACCTTTCTTCAAAAAAACACCCTCCTTCTAACCTATCCCCTGTAGCCCGTTTGTTTATTCCAGGCAAGGCCCCGCTCTCTTCAACTCCTCCACCTGGCATCAAGCCAAAGTCTGGGTGAGGTTTTTGCCTTAATTTCAAGGAAGTCCTTAGAAGAAGGAACAACAACCTCTGCTCTTACTGTGGATCAAATGATCCTCTCCTACCATCCTGCCCTCTCTCCAAACGTTCCCCCTTTGTCAACAAGACCTCCACCCTCACTTTGCTTTCCCTTAACAACACTTCCAAGTCACCCACTGTCCTAGTGACCATCCATGGACCTTTGGGAAAGATCAAGGTGCTTGCTCTTCTTGATACTGGTTCTGATGCCAACTTCATTGAGGAGAAACTTGCTAAACTACTTGGACTCCCCACTTTTGGATCCCTTGACGTTAAGGTGGGAAACAACACTCTCATTGACGCCACACCTATCCTCCAATCTGTCACCATTGACTTGGAGGGCTCTCCATTCCGCGTCACATGTAACTCCTCCCCTAACTTATCCTTCCTGTTCATCCTCAGATTCCTGTGGTTGAGAGAGTCTTTGCTTAACTTTGATCATCCAAACAACAAAATATCATTTACATGCAATGATGTTGTCAAATTGTTATCCCTTGTACCTGGTACCCTTGGCTCAACTTCCTCCAAACCAAACCTGACTGCTATCTCCAGTACAAACCCAGATACTCTTTCTGCCAAGGACAAAAATGGATTACCCTGTTGTTACTCTGACTTCAAGGATTGTTTTAGTGAGGAGGAATGTAACCTGCTACCTTCCTATAGGCCCTACAATATTCAGATAAACCTTAAGCCAGGCACCACTTCCCCCTGGCAAAGGCTTATTCCCCTCTCTGACTCAGACAACACTCTACTAAAGAACTACATCAATGAGGAACTCTCCAAGGGTTTCATCTCTCAATCTACGTCTCCATGTTCTTCCCCCATCTTCTTTGTCAGTAAATCTGATGGCTCTAAGCGCTCTTGTGTAGACTATAGAGCTCTCAATGAGATCACAACCAAGGATAGATGCCCTATTCCTTCTGCTGAGGCTTTGACTGATTGCCTTGCTGGTAGTTCTGTATACACCAAGATTGATCTCCAAAGTGCTTTTAACCAGATCAGAGTCTCTCCTGGCCACAAATGGAAGACCATGTTCTGTAATTAATATGGGTTATATGAGTACAATGTAATGCCCTTTGGATTATGTAACACTCCTTCAACCTTCCAGCCTTAATGAGTTTGTCACTGTCTATCTTGATGATATCCTCATATACTCCTCTTCAATTGACAATCACATTGTCCACATCTGCCAAGTACTTCAGAGACTTTGAGATTATAACTTGTTTGTAAAATCTTCCAAGTGCTCATTCTTCTGCACTGAGGTTGATTTCTTTGGCTATGTTGTCACTCAAAAAGATTTTTCTGTCTCCCCTAGCAAGGTAGATGCTATCCAAAGATGGCCTGTTCCCAAGACTCACTCACAACTTTGTGGATTCCTTGGATTGGACTATTGCCGTAAGTCTGTGGAAAATTTTTCTTCTCTAGTTTTGCCACTCACTACCCTCACTTCTCCTTCTGTTCCTTTTGTCTGGACACCTGAGTCCCAGCTTGCGTTTGAGTCTACAAAGGCCGACTTTGTCTCCACACCTGTCCTCCTGATGCCTGATCCTTACAAACCCTTCTTGGTTGAGACTGATGCCAGCAACTATGCCGTTGGTGGTGTTCTCCTTCAGCTTGGGGGGATGGGATGCAACACTCTGTTGCATACTTCTCTCAAAAACACCTTCCAGCTGAACAAAACTACCATGTACACAACAAGGAACTTATTGCCATTGTCAAAACACTCAAGCATTGGCGTCACTACCTTGAGGGACTTGAAAAACCTTTCCTCATTTACACAGACCATAAGAACTTGCTTACTTTATCAAGTCACGCCGCATTTCCCAAAGACACACTAGATGGGTACTGGAACTGTCAAATTTCTGCTTCAAGCTTGTGTACAAGAAGGGAGTACTTAATGCCCTACCTGACGCGCTTAGTTGTCATCCTTCATTATCTGATGTTGACAAAGACTAAAAACTCCTCAACACCAAGATGATCATTTCACCTGAGAGCTTTCTGAAACTTAATGTCATCAGCACTACAACCCCCAACATACTGAAGCAAATCCACAAATCTCAGCTTTCTGATAAGGCCTTGTCTCAGATCATTGACACTCTTACAAACAATAAGACAGTCAAAAATCCTTCCTTCTCCCTGTTAGATGGTGTGTTATACTTCAACAACCTTTTGGTAGTTCCTTCTCTGGACCTTCAACAGCTTCTAACCATTATGTTCCATGATTCCCTTGCTGCAGGCCACACTGTACATAAGAAAACCCTTTCTAAACTCTGCAATCACTTCTGGTGGCCAAAAATTTCCACCTTTGTCAAGTCCTACGTCAGTAGTTGCCTAGTTTGCCAGCTAAGCAATCACTCCACCCAGAAACCTGTGGGTCTTCTATGTCCCCACCCAGTTCCTGAAGTTCCTTGGCAGTCTGTCTCTCTGGATTATATTGTCCAGCTTCCTCAATCCAAAGGTTTTGACGCCATACTGGTCATTGTAGACAGATTCTCAAAGCAGTATATTTTTACTCCATGCAATTCTAACATTACTGCAAAGCAGACTGCTTCCCTCTTTGTAAAGAACGTCTTCATCCACCATGGTACTCCAAGAGATATTGTCTCTGATCGTGGACCACAATTCCTTTCCCTGTTCTGGAAGGAGTTTATGACTCAGCTAGGTGTTCACCTTTTCCTTAGCACCTCTTATCATCCCCAGCCTGATGGGCAAACCAAATGTACCAATCAGACACTAGAATGTTTCCTTTGCTGTTTTTCCAACAAACAACAAGATAATTGGGCTTCTCACCTACCTTTGGCCCAGTATTCCTACAATGCTACTCCCCATTCATCTACCAAGATGTCTCTGTTCATGGCAAATTTAGGCTACACTCCTGCCTTTGTTCCTTCTGTCACCTCTTCTGTCCGTTCCCTGTTAGCTGAGGAGTTTCTTGTCCAGCTAGAATTCATCCAGAATTCCTTAAAAGAGAATCTCTCTAAGGCTATTTAGGTTTACAAGGTCCAGGCTGATTGTCATTGTCAGGAGGGAAAGGGCATCCAGGTCAACAACCTTGTATATCTAAATACAAAAAATCTTCCTATCAAATGGCCTTCTTGTAAACTTGGCCCTTGTTTCATAGGGCCTTTCCTTGTAACAGAAAGAGTTGGGAAGGTTGCATATCATATCCAGCTTCCTCCAGGGTATTGCATTCATGACGTCTTCCACGTGTCCCTCCTCAAACTTCAGATTTATCCTCCTCCTTCCCATCAGAAAAACAAAGCCACTCCTCCTCATATGGTTGAAGGCACTCCTGAGTATGAGGTTGACTCCATTATCAACCATTGTTATCACTATGACAAACTCCAATACTTGGTTCTTTGGAAGGGATATTCTGTTGAGGAGAGTTCTTGGGAGCCATTGTCAAACCTTGAAAACTGTCCTGAGGTCATCAAGTCTTATATCCAAGCACATACTGAGCTTGGATCTGGAGGGGGTAATTTCATGCCCTGCCCCAAAGGGCAGGCTCTTTAAATTTTTAATATTTATTATTTTGTTTGGTTAGATTTTTCATTATTTTAATATTGGAAATTTAAATTGGAAGTTAATATTTAAGTATTTTTTAAATTAATTACCTTGTTTTTTGATGCAATTTGCTTTCAAATTGTTGTTGTTGTTGTTTGCGCTGTTGTTTGCCTTTACCTTTATATATATATCTACTTTAAATTTAGAATATTTTTACTTGCTTACCTTTCAAAACCCCCACTTACGTCGTTGCTGCTCCCCCAGCTTTATTTTTGATCTGCAGGCTTACTGGGTTTCTGTCTCCTACTTTTCCTCCAGGTTCTGCTCAACTTCTCCTGTTTCTCCTGTTCTTAGCTGTTGTTCCCCCATGCCAATCATTTCTAACTGAAGAAAATTTAACTATAAATAAAGAGCTTGTGAAGAGTAGGCTTTAAGCCAAAATTCTAAGTGATTTCTTCCCCTTCAACTTTTACAATTTTTTAACTTCAAATTTGTAATTTTAAGAATTTTGTTTTTTAATTCATTTTTTTAGTTTAGCTTTTCCTTAAATCCAAATGGAACTTGTAAAACAACAAGCCTTAGGCTTGTTGTATCCATTTTTTTCCCTTAAGGAATCTTTCAATAGTTATATGTATCAATTTGCTGATGGAGAATATCCTAATATTGATATTCCTTTAGTTAAAAATTGTTCACTATTAAACACTTTATTCTATCTTCTTTGCTTAGGGTTTTTACACTCTATTACTCCATTTGTGACAAAATAATGGTTTTTAGCAGGTTTCTGTAAGATCATCTTACAGACAGTTTCTATGTTCTTATAACTTTTAAATTTGAATCCCAATGCTTTGCATGCTCTAGTCTATAACCTTGCACCATTATGGGCAAGACCTTACACACCTGCCCACCACCCTACTCATCTTATAAACAAGAATCAACAGAGGCACTGGGTTTAGCCCCAGCGCCTTGGCCTTTGGAACACTTGACAGTCTGATGGGAGTTGAACAAGGGAAGTTACGGTCCACAGTTCCCAGATCTTGCAATACCCAAATAATAGCAGATGCTAAATGCTTGAGTTGGATTCCAGCAACACCACCATTGGCACAGTGCTACACATCTGCCAGCCAGGACAGCAAGACTTCCTGCCAGTATGTTATTAAGGTAGAAAACTAACTAATATTGAGCAGAGATACCCTATACACAATAAGGAATTGCTAGCAATATATCACAAATGCAAGAAATAGATATTTTATCTGGAAAGACATTTAAACGTCTGAGTACTAACTGACCTTAAATCCTTAATATATTTCAAAACTCAGAACACACTTGCACGGCAACAAGCCAAATGGATGTCCCTGCTGGAGCAGTTTAATTTGGATATCCAATACAAAAAGGGGCAGAGCTGGTCACGGCTGATGCTATCTCTAGACTATGTCAGCCTAGAGAGGATCATCCTGACCACCTGGACCCTGACTGGCTAAACCTATACAACACTGAGTATAAAACCAAAGGGAAAGACCCCTCAACACACTAACTGACCCATGATACATTATTAAGGAACAAAAAGTATTTCCATGTATCAAATGGCACTTTATATCAAATCATTAACAATAAACATGTTCTCTACATCCCACTTTCACAAAGAATTGATACCATATTAAGACATCACTATCTACTAGGACATACAAAGGCTAACAACCTATAACTCACATTAAAAGAGATAGTATGGTGGCCCAATCCTAAACAAGACATAAATAATGTTCTTAAAAAGTGCAGTGTGTGAGAATTTTGCCAGCACTAAGGCTCCCCAGCCAATAGTTAACCTGGTACCAGACCCTGAACCATTCAAGGTTTGGGGACTAGACGTAGTGGGCCCCTTCCCAGAAACAAAAACAAACCAACATTTCTTAATTGTAGTCATTGACTTTGTAATACGCAGGCCAATCTTATGGGCAACCAAAGACCACAAAGTAGAAACAATTAATTGCTTTATCAATAAGGCAATCATAGCTGACTACAGCACTCCAGACTACATCATAACTGATGGAGAAACAGAGTTATCAGGTCATGTAGTAAACAACAACCTAAAATCAAAGAGCATCAAGTATTCCACAACCTTGCCCTACAGGCCGCAGGCCAACAGCAGAGTTAAACATCTAAAATGACAGCCTCATCAGAACCCTGGAGAAAATAATTGATGTTAAAGCCAAAAAACATGGTCACTATATGTGAAACATGCATTATTAGTATCCCAGATACACACAAGCCAAGGGACAGGCTACTTATCATTTGAATTGACATATGGATACAAACCAGAGATAGTCACCCACAATAATTAACCATATGTGAAGATTCCCTCAGGGAAACCTCCTACAGTGGAACAAGTCCCAGCACTACAGCCCATACAGCTCAAAGCCAAGATTGCAAAAAACAAGAGACTGAAAGCATAAAAAGTTACCTTCACCAAGGAACCACTCCCAATCAACTCCCCTGTCTGGATCCTTGCTGGAAACAGAAAGAAATTAGATTCAGTACACAGAGGACCTGAAAGTATTGTCAAATACAGACCAGACAGAAATACCTATCTAGACAAGTTTCAAGGCACCAAGGACTCTATCACCAAAAATTACCACAGATCCCTCCTTTGCCTCAGCTAAGGGAACACTCAACTTGACTAGTACCTACTAGCAAACAACTCCAGTAACATCAGGCAGCATCTTTCAAGACAAAGCCCCCTCCTGATGTACCAGAGTAACCCCTTAAGGGAAGGATGTGTAAAGGAGCTGGATGTACTGGTATTTGGTTGCCGCCAACACACATAACATTCAGTCATTGTCTGGTTTGGTGCCAATCTAATACTCAGTTTGACATCCCAGAAATGGCAACAAACCAATATAATATCACGTATATACTTCTGGGAAGTATAATAAACAAAATAAATGGGAAGATTAAGAAGAGAATGATACTTTATTGAATATGAATATAGCTTAATATATAGTATCATGACAAGCCACATGTTGTCCATATACATCATGGAGGCCATGGGGTTTATCTGAGTAATGTTCCTCTTGAGTCACGAGGCTTAATCAAGTTGTGCTCCATTTAGGACCTGGATTGAGTGATCCCCGTCATAGATGGTTAACTGATAAAGGTGCCACCGGTTTATTGGCTGGGCGGTGAACCACTCAGTGAGCTGCTTGGTGATTTACTTGGGGCGTTAATTCCCCAAGAGGGAGTAATCAAAGATGTTGCGGCAATAACATGACCCATCCAGGTATCCAGTAATCTGAATCTGACTCACACATGACCTCCCCTATATTTGGTCCAACTTAAGTCTCCATCACAGCACAAGCTATATAAGTCCAAAATATTATCTAATAAAATCACTCTCTTCTTCTCTAAATCCATCTTCTAAGCTTCCCCAGAAGTTGCTTCTCATTGATATCAAAAACATTGAAGGAAAAAGAGAACAGGCTTCATATTAACAATTCCAACAACCTTGAAAATATCTGAGAGCAAGACAGTAAACAAGAATAGTTATAGGATCCAGATTCTGTCAGGATTCCCTTTCTTTATTTATTGCTGCTAGTATTTATCAAGAACATCAACATTATTTTATCATAATTCATGATTCAAATCACAATTCACTCCTCAACATCTCCCCTTTTCATTCCCTTGCGTTTACTGGTCAATTTAATCTATATTAGCTTTTAGACTCATTTTTGAAATTACCTTTATCCCAGGACAATTCTCAAACCTGCCACCTTTACGCCAGGGTTAGTATTAACTAGTCCAAACTTGTTACCTTTTGCTTTTTGCCTTGGCTTATGCCAGCAGTTCAGACCCAATTTTTCCTTCCTCCTGCTCACTCTTTTGCTCTTTCTTCAGCTGCTAAGCAAAGCTGCTGTTCCCTGTTGTCTCCTTTACCTTTTGCTTAACTTTTAAAGGTTAAGTTACCAGAAACATGTGCTTGAGTTTTTTTACCTATCAAGCCCAGCTAGCTACCTTTGGTTAGTTGTTTTTCCTCTTATCTTCAACTCAATAATCAGAATTAAATAATAAGCCTGAGTTTTACCAATCTCAACTTAAGTTGAGGTTGTTTGACTTGCACCCCAAAAAGGTACTTGTTAGGTTTTGTGGCTTGTGTTTTCTTTTTGAATTTTTATCTTGTATCTTTTTCCAGCTTAATTTTATGATTCCAGTTGACTACATCTTTCATCAGTTAGGCAATTTTTATAGTGGTACTCATACTATAATTGTTGACAGTTTTAACCCCCCAGCTAGTGCTGATCACTTCTCAGACTTAGAGATTGACTTTTCAAGTAAATCTTCATCCATTAAGACTGGTCTTTATTTTGTTTTATTAGGTTTAATAAATTGCCTTAGTCCCTAATTCACTTCATATAAGCTTTTAGGAGCCTTAGTGCAGTTATTGTTGCAAACCTTGCCTATCTTTTTATACTTAACAAATATAAATATTCTTGGTTTAAAGGTCTTAGCTTACAATAATTTACCCCAAGCCTTCAGACCTTACAGCTTCAACCAGGCCAACCAGTTCTTAGAACATATTATCTACACCTACAAGAGAAGATTTAGGCCTATAAGAAGCAAGCTCAGAGCTAAAGATCTGGGCATCAACCCTTCAATCTTGATGGGAGATAGGAAGGTATATGCTAAACATGCAAGATCTGGAAGTTCCTCAGGATATTCCCAGATAACTCCCCATCCAAGATCACCCAATAATACCAGCCAAACAAGCATGTCTGCCAGGTATCTATCCCAGGGTAGGTTCCTGAGAACTCGCAGGCAGACGGCCCACAACCCCAGAAGGACGGGCCCACCACAGGATGGGGGCTAACTTTACAATGTAGAATAGTGATTTCCCAAGGCTGGCCCAGGGCCCACTGGTGAGCACCATGGGATCAATTAAGCCAGCGAGGGCAATGCACACGGCTCCAAATATCTGGGTGGAGGCAGACTCACTAGTAGCAACAGATGCTTGCCGGCAGTCAGGCCGCAGGGTCTAGGGAGGGGTCATTGGTACCAAGCACACCGGCAGGTAGCTGTATTTGCCGCAAAATAGCAGGGACAGCACAGTGATCCAAGCCCCTTCACGGCCAATAAGCTCTGTTTTTCTGGTATGGGCTTATGGGCTGTAGATTAGGATCTCCTCCTAGGTAAACTCCAAATAATATGGGTTTGGAGGATACTCTGTAAAACAAACTGAGCCGTAGGGAGCTCCTGGGGGCATAATAATTCAGGCAGTTAGCCCAAGTCTTCTTGGGCTTGGTAAAAGACAGTGACAGTGTTGTTTTCTGAGGTGCGGCACAGATACACAACAGGGAATCCTAACCTTAGAATTGGATTTGTACCAAGTGTCAGGAATGCTTTTGCTTTCTTTCCTGACAACAACAACAGAATCTTGGTGGATCCAGGGTCTGAAAACCCTTCTCCTAAGTTGGGCTTTTCCTCAGGTCCTAAAAAGGAATTATTAGTATGTAATAACTGTTCTAAATTACCTTTGACTTCTCTGGAATTAAGTCCGGAGGCCACTCCCTGGGCCAACATGGGGATCAAACCCGCGTCCTCTTGGTTGTCTATTTATCACCTAGATAATATTAGTAATTCAAGTTTGAACTTACCTTTGCCAATTTTCAAAATGACTGCCTGTAGCCAATCAGATGTTGCGACAGCTCCTGGAGCTTTTGAATTTAAATTTTATTCAAATGATAATAACATTAAGATATCAGAAAGCTCTGCACTTGAATTACAACAAGTAAATAAGTGATTATCTGCTTCTGGTGAGCATCTGCACATCAGAAGCCTTCCCCAAACTGTTGGTTCTCCAACAGCTGAGGTAAATAACACCCAGCTGCTTGGGGAAGCCTCAGCAGGGGCCAGATGAATTTAAAAAAATAATTTTTTGCTGAAATTTAAATAAAAGCTCCTCCTGCCAAGTTCCCCCCCCCCAACTTTATCCCCAAACTCCCTTGTTCAACTGCAAATTTGACATCAATGACAGCCTATATAAGGTTCCAGCTTTGCAGCATTATTACCTGTTCAGTTAATAAAGTCAATTTACCAACCTAGTTGATTTTTCTTTTTGCCTGCTCTCAAATCCTAAAATCAAACACTATGATGCTACCCAAGTCATCCCACTGGGGACCATTTGGGTATAAATGGTTGGTTTGGTTGCTCCTTGTACAGTCCCTTACTGCAAGCCTTTCTTTTGGAACCAGAGCAGATTCTGGTTTGCCTCCTCCCAATTACTTGGATAATTTGTGGCGCCAAGTGGTACCAGGTGTATGGTACACCACCACCCCACTGTCATTGAATCCCCCAATCACAGAGGAACCACAGGTCATGGGACCCAGTCTGCCCATTCCTTCTTTATTTCATCCCATGGCTTCTGTTTTCCTGCTAAGTTATCTTGGAGCTTACTTCCTGTTAGGAAAATTTAATCCCCTTTTGGGTTGATATTGTTTTATTGGAGAATTGTTCCATAGGGGATGGTCTCCCTTCCAATTGGTTCTCTAATCACCAGGTTGAACCCATCTGTGGCCATACACCTTTTGGGTGGTATGTTTCCAAGCGGATGGGTTCCTGACACCAAGTCTCGGTTAGATGGCAGGGAAGGCTATGTTATTACCTTGTGGCCCTGAATGAATAATCTCTACTAGTTGTGTCTAGAGAGAGGCGCCAAAGTACTTGAAGACACAAAGACAAAAATGTGAATAGAACTTAATTTTTATTGGTGAATATGAAATGGAATTTATACTGTGTAGCTTTACCACAAAACAGTACATGGACGGTAAGATCACTTGCCACAAGCATTAGTGGGGCAAGTGAGTTGCTGCAGAGTCAGGAAACAAAACAATTGTATTTCCCAGTTTGGGTATAGACTCATTTTGAGAGGCAAAAGCAAAAGATAGAGATTTATCCTTGAAATAAACCATCAAAGACAAAATTGAAACATGGTGAATGGCGGCATTCACAACATTGCCCCTTCTAGATTGGCCTTAGGGGGTAGTACTTGTGGAGGAACTTGGCATGTACTTGAGAAAATGGACAACTACTAGAGAGTAGTTTCACAGTGTACTCAAACCCTTGCTTGAAGGTCACTTATAGAGGACCAACCCACAATGTATCTAGCTTATGAGCACGACCTCCTACTCTGTGCTGATAGTAAAGAACATGGTCCCCAATGTTGTACTCAGGCAAGGGAGAGCGTCCAGCATTGTTGGGAGAGAGCTCAAGCATCTTGGTCTTAAACGCAGAGGTATAAGCAGTGGCCTGTATGTCAATTATGCGGTTGACTAGATCTTTGATATAGTTGTCAGGATTCATGGCCTTATCAGAGGAGAGTAGGGGGCCCACAAGAGTGGCAGAGAGGTGGTCTCACGCCCATACAGCATAGCAAAGGGGGAATACCTGGTGACACAATGTTTGCTAAGGCAATAAGCAAATAGAGCAGCGGGTAAGTATAGATCCCATTTTGCAACGTCAGAGTAAGTAAGTTTCCTCATGATAGAAACCAGTGTCAAATTTGTACACTCAACTGCCCCATTAATGGAAGGATTATAGGGGCAGTGAAAGTCTGGTGAGTTCCTAGAGCTTCAATAACAGAGGCTACAAGTTTGGCATTGAAGTTGGTTCCGTTGTCTGACAACAGCACTTGAGGGCAGCCATGGCGGTAGAAAACATCCTGCAGTAGGAAGGCAGCAGTAGTCTTAGCAGTGATGTCTTTAGTAGGGCAAGCTTCTACCCACTTGCTGAAGTGGTTGACGGCAATCAGGATAAAGCAGCATCCGGAGCGTGAGCGGGGGAGAGGGCCTAGAGCATCAATGTTAACTGTATGAAAAGCGTGTTGAGGGGGAACCAATTTGAATTTGTGTGAAGCAGCTCGGGGCCTCTGAAGTTGGCAGTCATGGCAACTAGCTATGACATCTGGGATCAACAGACAAAGATTCTCCCAGAAGTAATTCTTCTGAAGCCAGCCAAAGGTCTTGACAATGCCTTCATGGCCAGTTTCTTTGTGAGCTTGCGACACCAGGGAGAGGCAAAGACTGGGGCGTACATATGGCAGGTATTGACCCCGCACCTTCTTGAAGAGTTGGTTGTCGTGTATGAGGGTGTCTTCAGACAATTTGGACAGGGTAAGTTGAACCTCTTCTGTCTCACTTTCCCAGGAAGAAGGGTATCCAATTAGCTTGTACAGGCGGTCTGCCTCAGCAGGATGTAGGGCAAAGATGGGCATTTGGGACAACCCATCAGCGTTCTTATGTTGAATCCTGGGGCAATGGAGCACAGTGAAGTCATAACCTTGCAGGAGGAAGACCCATCTGGCTAAGCGTTCTTTAGGCTCCTTAAGTTGTTGTAATCATTTGAGCAAAGTGTGGTCAGTGATGACAGTGAAATGGGTACCATACACATAGTGGCGGAATTGTTTGACTGCATGCAGCACAGCAAGGCACTCCTTCTATGTAACACTATAATTCTTTTCATGCTTATTTAGCACACAGGAAGTATAGGCTAAAGGGTGGTCCACACCTTCATTGTCAAGCTGAGCCAAGATAGCCCAATAGCAAGGTCACTAGCATCAGTGTACAAGATGAATTCCTTATCATAATTGGGGTACACTAAAATGGGTAATTCTTTGAGTTTCTGCTTTAGAGTCTCAAAGGCCTGCTGTTGGCTGGCGGTCCATTTGAAAGGAACATTACGCAACAGTTGGACCAGGGGTTTGCTAGTATCAGCAAAATCAGGAATGAATTGCCTATAGTAGCCCATCATGCCCAGAAAGACTTGTACTTCTCAGAGGTTGTTGGGCAGGAGCATTTTGTCAATGGCTTTAACCTTCTTGGTCATAGGACAAATCCCTGTTTGGGTTACTTCATGGCCCAGGAATTCAAGGCTTTCTTTGAAGAAAGCACACTTAGAGGGCTTTAGCTTGAGGCCAGCCTCTTGGATCTTTATGAACACCTCTTTAAGATGGGCTAGGTGATCAGTGAAAGTTGCGCTGAAGACTGTTATATCATCTAGATAGACTAAGACACACAACAACTTCAAATCACGCAGGATGGAGTCCATGGCCCTCTGGAAAGTTGCCGGGACATTACAGAGCCCTTGCAGCATGTGGGTAGGTTCAAACAATCCTTCTGATGTGATGAGCGCAGCCTTCTGACAGTCTTCAGGAGAGAGATCAACTTTCCAGTAACCAGACGCCAAATCCATGGCAGAGAAAAACTTAGAACCCCCAAGGCGTCAAAGAGCGTCATCAATGCGCGGTAAGGGATAGGAATCTTTCTTGGTTAGAGAATTCAACCTCCAATAGTCCATCATAATCCGGTGGCCCCCATCCTTTTTCTTTAAGATGATCAGAGGAGAAGCCCAGGGACTTTGAGAGGGAGCTAGCAGTCCAGCATCCAGCAGTTGTTTGAGCTCCTTAGAAACCTGTGTATCTTCCACTTGTCTGCGGCAATATGGCTTGGCACAAAAGGGAGGAGCATCTCCTGTGTCAATCTGATGAATCACACCTTTGGCCAGCCCATAATCAGTGCTATCTTTAGCAAAGATGTCTGAGAATTAGTCTAGTAAATCAAGCACCTCTTTCTGTTGTACTGGGGACAACTGAGGGAAGTCTTGGGCAGTGAACAGAGATAGGACTTGAGGCTTGTTTTTGGGTAGGTTAAAATCTTGGAACATTCCAAAAGGGTGAAGGGACAAGACGTCAGGGGCATTTAACAACTTTTCGTAACCAATAACCTGTCCTCTGGATACAGTCATAGGAAGTGCGGTAAGGTTGGCAACTAGTAATTGAACGGGATCCTTGTGGGAGACATCCAGAATTCCAGGACAAAGGTAAGGCTTGTTACGCCCCAGCAAAGGAGGGGAGTACAGCTCTAAGAAAGTCCGTTCAGGTAGTTCATATGATATCTGGGAGTCTATGATGGCCTGAGAACCTGGAGGGATGATGACAGCAGACGTGGCCATGAGAGGAATTCCCTCAGTTTCAGGACAAGCCATGGGAGGACACTTCATGTTGGTGGAATGGGTTTGGTATTTTAGGGTGAAAACCCCAGTGGGGTACTCCAGTGTACATGTCTTCAAACGTTTACCAGGAACTTTGATTGGCTCCTCAAAGATCAGAGGGACTTTGTACCCTAGGATAGAAAGATAACCATCCTTTAGGTTGATGACCCCATTATATTCCCAAAGGAACTGGGTACCAACCAAAAGGTCATAGCTCTCATTTTCTAGAACAACAGCCGGCGCAGCCAACAGGAGTTTACCAAATTGCATTGGCAAGGCGGAGTACGCGCCAATGGCGCAAGTCATGGAGAGACCAGCAGTGCCATAGAATTGATGGTAGTTGAGGTTGGGGGCCAGCTTAAGTTTCTTCACCAGTTTAGAAGAAACAACGTTGACAGGAGATCTGGTGTCCAGGACGGCTTTGATTTTTACTTTCTGGATAGATATCTCTACCCAGGTGGTGATGCGTCCAAAGGGTGGCAGAACAGCCAAGATATCCTGCACCTCAGCTAATTTCTTGTCCCATTTCTCAATCATGCATCTTAGTCCTGGGAACTCCTTATATACGGTTTGGAGAGGGAGTGAGACAGATACATTATTGAAAACAGCGTCTGCAACTTCAGTGGCTTCCTCTGATGATTCCACTAATACAGGGGACTGTTTTGCCTGAGTAAGATAGGGGCAGGAGACAACTGCTTTGGCCTCATACAAGGGCTTGGTGGTACTTGTAGTCTTCCCAGATTGTAGCTTGTAGGGAGCTGCAATAGTCTCTGTGACAGCAAGAACAGAATACCCATATGCATCAGGGTCTTCAACATCAGATTCATCCACATCAGAATCATCAGAAATGTCATGGAACAGAAGGAGGATAGGAGGAGCCTCATCGTCAGCAGGCTCAGAGTCAGTAGCAGGCAGAGGTATAGAAGGAAACTAGGAAGAATTTTCAACCAAGAGTGTCTCTGCCTCTAGGTTGACTGTTCTTTTCCCGACTGATCCTTGGGATCAGCTCCTTCAACCCGCGGATTGGTGCAGACGCAAGAGTGGTGACCTATCTGACTGCAGTTGTGGCAACCCTGACGTTGAGGAGGATTTTGTGAATTCATAGTGAGGATACAAGGGCTGCGAGAAGAAGATCCAGAGTTGGAAGCGGCACAACTTTCCCAAACAACTGCCCCAGAATGGGTAAGATGCATATTCTGTAGCAGTGTCTTTATACTTTTCATGGAGGACAGCATAGCTTTGTGGGCCTTGAAATGAAGACACAGGAGTTGATTTACCTTGAGGGCCTGGGCGCAGGCCATATACGCTTCATGCGCCGTCAATTGTCTGCTTGTTATTAATTGTTGTCCCTCCATGTAAAATCTGTCTGCAAATTTGGCTAACATCTCTTTGGGCTTGAAATATATGTGCATGAAGGCATCCTTTTTCACCTCCAGGATAAGATCACCACCAAACTCATCAATCAGGAGCTGTTTCATTTCTTCCCAGTTCTCAATGGTGGGCAGCTCTGGCACGACTACTTCTTGACAGGTTGGGTGTAGACAGGTTATAATGTGTTCCTTTTTAACCTCATCTAATGCTTGCCTCATGGCAGTCTCATAAATAGTTAAGAAAGCTGCAATAGTTGAGGTTTTGGGATCAAAGACTTGCTTAAAAGTAGGCTTGAAGTGTGCCTCAGGAGCTGGACCACCATTGCTGCTATCAAGTACATTTATGCGCGGGGAAAACTCAGCTTCAGATTTGGAGGGGGGTTGTCTAGCCCATAGTTGTCAAACACTTTCTTCAAGGGTCGTCAGAGTCTTGGTAGTCCTGGCACCCATAGTATTGGCTAGAGTTGTCTGTTGTTCAGTAACATCTAGGCGTTGTTCTTGGGTAGTGACAACAGTAGAGAGCTCAGCCAGCCGCAAAGTAAGGGATGGCCCCACTGACAGGCAGGGGGCAAATCTGTTATTTACCAAATTGATCAGCTCACTCATCTCCTGTACGTCTCTGTCCAACTCAGTCTGATCTTGTTTCAAATGGTCCACCTCATTAGCTAGGGCAATCAACTCCCTAGCATAGTGGATTCAAGGAGCCCCCGCCAAACCAGGACAACAGCCATCTTCCTTGTTAACCCCAAGTGGGCTAGCAGCGGCTGTCACTACCTCACGTAAAGCAGCAACTTCTTGCTGTAGTTCAGCAACCTGAGCAGTCAGCTCAAGAACCTGGGGGTCAGGTTGAGGCATTTAAGTAGGACGTCCTTGGCTATAAGTGGAAGCGCGTAATTCTCAGATGGCCTCCCAGATCCTCTGCTCTCTGTCCACCAGATCATCAGCAGGGGGAGAAGGCAGAACATCAGGATTAGGAGTAGACAGCTCATTCACCTGACTCTGAAGTTTGGCTATAGCAGCAGCAGTGGTAGCTCTCTCTTGATCAAGTTCTGCACTGAGTTCATTTAGACCTTGGGCAGCAAGGTCAGCTACCTGTTGCAATTGATCAAAGGAATAGACACTTAATGCATTGAGCTGTTGCACTAGGCGTTAAAAGTTGGAGAGATAAGCGTTTAGAGTGGAGTCTACTTGAGTTTGCCAGGGTTTTTCTAACCTGTGAAACTCATGTAGCCACTCCCTAACATACTCAGGGATGGACTGGCGCATTTGCTTGATAGAATTGACTAAACGTGTTTGAGAGGTGACCAAATCACGCTGATTGTCAGATACCAGGGAGAACAGGGAATGAATCCATTGTTGGTAGGCGGCAAACTGGTTCCAATGATGGGTAACAGCTGCTTGAAGAGACGAGATCTCTTGAACGTGGAGTCCCAACACCATCTGGTGATGGGCCAAGGCGGGCTGTACAAAGGATGACAGCAGGTGTTCAGCGGAGCCAGCTGCTGAGAGGAGATGTTGTGGAAACTGAGGGGCCACAGTTAACTCATAGTATTTGGCACGGCTAAACTGTAGCTGAAGGCGAGGGATGGCTCCATCACAGGCTATCCCAAGGGCTACTGCCATGACTTGATCTAAGTCAGGGGTACCCATGGGGTAAGCAGCTAGGCAGGGACCATTCCCAAGGTTCAGTACAGTAGGGACAATAGGTGGGTCAGCAATGTCTTCCTCAATAGGAGGGCTGGTAATTTCAGGTGAGGTCAACTGTCAGGATTGACAATTTTCCCCCTCTGGAACCTCAGGCCCAGGAGCAGGAATCAAACCCGGAACCTGGATTCCCCCAGGCCGCCGGGCCAGAGGACCTCAAGACCAACTGCCCGCATTTTTCTGGGATCAAGCCCCTGCAAGCTGATGTTGAAGAAGACAACCTGCCCAGAAAAGTAGATCAAGCCAAGAAAAGTACTGCACTAATTGAAGTGCCAATCACAACACCTAATGGAGGTGACCCGGCAACTATTGGCCTTATGAGTTTGAAGTCTTCACCAGCAACCAATCAAGAGCCAACCCAAGGAAGAGGCACCAGCCCGCAACTTGGCCCCATGACCTCAATGCTAAAGCAAGATAATCAGGTAGCTAAATTGGGAGCTGCAACCAATGAAAGAACTCCCGGGCCAAGCACCATTTTGCTGCCTTTAGACCCAAGTCCCCAGTTCCCTGGCCCTGCCCTTCACAAATGCCCTGATGACCCCCACAAAAATGTTAATTTTGGAGGTGGGGTGCTATATAGACCCAAGGACCCCGCCCTCCAAACTTATTGCCATTTTGAAATAAAGGTTATGTTACTTTGGCTTATACATCTATTACTGTGTTTTGTATTTGCCGTCTATCAGTTCAGCTCAAGATCTTCTGGCCCGCCTGCCCCACCGCCCGCAGTATTCCATCCATTTGGTGTACCCTTTGGGCCTGTCCATTTCACCAAGTATCCTTTAAAGCCTGAGTACAAGGACTACATGCCAGAGAAGATCATTGAACTAGATCCATTAGCCCACATCCAATCTGCTATCAGATACAACTGCCAAGGCCTGTGGATATTCTCTACTCTCAAGTTATTTAGAGGAAAATTCAACTACCTCCCGGCCTATAACGTTTATATGGAACCACCCATAACACCCAAACCAATGCTGCTGCTTCTCCTGACTTACCAACTGACCATACCGGCAAGCTTTTTGGTATAGTGTACATCACCCTCACAGGGGTGGTGGACACCATTATACTGGCCGCCGGCCCCTGGTCTTGGGTGGGGAAGTCCGCGTCTTACCTTCTCAAGTTAGCTCCTATCTTGTGGTGGGCCCTGCTTGCAAGAAACCTGGCCCAAGTTATCCCCAAAAACAACAGGCTGGCCGCCCAAGACTGGACCCCTGACATCAACTCCCAAATAGGCAGAGGCAAGGGACCTGAAAACGTAGATGCAAAAGGGGTAACCGAGGGGCTTATAGCCCATGTAGTGAGCACCATTTTTGTTGTGTTCTGAGGCGCAACACAGATACACAACGGGGAATCCTAACCTTAGGATTGGATTTGTACTAAGTCTTGGTTAGATGACAGGGAAGGCAAATGTGTTTACCTTGTGGCCCTGGATGAATAATCTCTACTAGGCGTGGCTAGAGAGAGGCGCGGAAGTACAGAAGACACAAGGACAAAAATGTGAATAGAACTTAACTTTATTGGTAAAATAGGAAATAGAATATATAGTGGTTAGGAATACCACAAAACACTACCAGGACAGCAGGATCACTTGCCATAAGCATGAGTGGAGTGAGTGAGTTGCGCAGAGTCAGGAAACCAAACAATCATATTTCCTGATGCAGAAACCAGTTCATTTTGAGAGTTGAAAGCAAAAGCAAGAGATTTGTCTTTGAAATGGCCATCAAAGGCAAAATCAAAACATGGTGAATGCCGTTATTCACGACACTGTGGAGTCCCAACTGGAGATGTACCTAGACCAGGGGCATCCGCGGGTCACGTTCCATAATGGCCATCATAAGGGGATGGGCTGTGTCACCTTTGGTTGAAGTACAGGCACCATTCAGGGTCTTCTTGGTAGGGGGCCACAGTTGGCGGGGGCTTGCAGGGTTGCAGCCACAGTGGACTTTGCAAACCCCATTGTGGCTGCAATTTCCCTGAGTGACATAAGCTTCCCTTGCTTTTCAACCATTTTGAGAACAATCTCCAGAGTGATTAGTTTTCTTCTGCGTCTTGCAGGCTGATTGGCTGGGGGAGGGATATGTCCATCTTGTGAACTGGTCAATGACATCTGATTGGCTGTTTTGGGGTCCTGGGCTCTCTGGGTGACCCCATGGCTAAAATGGCTGGTTCCAGATGCCATTTCTGATAAGGGATTTGGGTTAGCAGCTGCCTGTGTGTGATGGGCAAACAGGGCCATGCTTGAGGATGCAGGAGAAAGAACACACTCCTGGGTGGGGCTTGCAGAGGGGCCTGCGGGTTGGGAGTGGCCATAGACAGAGGCTTCACCATTAAGAGACCCAGTGTAGCCCTGCATAATTTTGCCAAGGCCAGGGAACAGCTTGTTGACTTGGTTGTTGTTAAAAGAAGACATAATAAATTTTTATTAAAAAATTTTAAACCCAAAAAGAGGAGTGTATATTTTAGTCAATTTTATTGTTAAGCATGTTAATTTTGTGAATAGTAGGATCTAAATTTTAGCCGTCCTAAATTGGAATAGGGTGATTTCTGAGAATGCCTATGATTCCTAAAAGAATCAGCACAAATCTACTCTAGATCCTTTGGCATCCTTTTTGAGACACCCCTAAATTATATTTATTTCAAATTTCTTGCAATAATGATTTGAAACTTGGTTCTTGGATTTGACAATCCCGCAATTTCAGATTTGTTAATTTTTACATGATGTCTATGATTTGTTTGAAATACAGGAAATCTCAAATTGTACATTAGAATCCCGCATTTCTGATTCATGTATCCTGCATTTGTTTGTTGGGTTTGTCTTTTGTTAGTTGAGTTATCT
Source organism: Entomophthora muscae (assembly GCA_014839935.2). Classification (NCBI taxonomy): domain Eukaryota; kingdom Fungi; phylum Entomophthoromycota; class Entomophthoromycetes; order Entomophthorales; family Entomophthoraceae; genus Entomophthora; species Entomophthora muscae. Next base: position 799,143 of record QTSX02005688.1, on the reverse strand, counting down.
GCTTGAGAGATTTGAAATTTGCCAATTTTAATAAACCAAAAAAAAGTAAAATTAAATGGTTAATTTTATTTAATATTTTACTTTTCACTCAGCTGAGTTGCCCGCAAAAGTGATTCAAAATTTGGACCAAGGATTTGAAAATCCTGCATTTTTACGTTCAGGTTCTGAATTTACAGTATTGGCAAAGTCAGGGATGAACTGTCTGTAATAACCCATCATGCCCAGAAAGACTTTTACTTCTTGTACTGTAAATTCAGAACCTGAACGTAAAAATGTGGGATTGTCAAATCCTTGGTCCAAATTTTGAATCACTTTTGTGGGCAACTCAGCTGAGTGAAAAATAAAATATTTAATAAAATCAACCATTTATTTTTTTTGGTTTATTTAAATTGGCAAATTTCAAATCTCTTGAGCAGATAACTCAACTAACAAAAGACAAAACTCAGCAAACAGATGCGGGATACATGAATCAGGAATGCTGGATTCTAATGTACAATTTGTGATTTCCTGCATTTCAAACAAATCATAGACATCATGTGAAAATTAATGAATCTGAAATTGCGGGATTATCAAATCCAAGAACCAAGTTTCAAATCAAAATTGTGATGAATTTGAAATAAATATAATTTATGGGTATATCAAAAAGGATGATAAAGGATCTAGAGTGGATTTGTGAAAATTCTTTTAGGAATCACAGGCATTCTCAAAATTCACCCTATTCCATTTTAGGATAGCTAAAATTTAGAGCTTAATATTCACAAAATTGACATATTTAACAATAAAATTGACTAAAATATGTATTCCTCTTCTTGAGTTTAAAATTTTAATTAAATTTTTATTATGTCTTCTTCCAACACCAACCAAGTCAACGAGCTGTTCCCTGGCCTTGACAAAATCATGCAGGGCTACGCTGGGTCTCTTAACAGTGAAGCCTCTGTCTATGGCCACTCCCAACCCGCAGGCCCCTCTGCAAGCCCCACCCAGGAGTGTGTTCTTTCTCCTGCAACTTCCAGCATGGCCCTGTTTGCCCACCATGCACAGGCAGCTGCCAACCAAAATCCCTTATCAGTGATGGCATCCGGAACCAGCCATTTGAGCCATGGGGTCACCCAGAGAGCCCAGAACCCCAAAACAGCCAATCAGATGGCATTGACCAGTTCCCAAGATGGACACATCCCTCCCCCAGCCAATCAGCCTGTAAGACGCAGAAGAAAATTGATCACTCTGGACATTGTTCTCAAAATGGTTGAAAAGTGAGGGAAGCTTATGTCCCTTGGGGAAATTGCAGCCGCAATGGGTTTTGCAAAGTCCACTGTGGCTGCAACCCTGCGAGCCCACGCCAACTGTGCCCCCCCTGCCAAGAAGACCCCAACTGGTGCTTGTACCTCAACCAAAGGTGAAAAAGACCACCCTCTCATGATAGCCATTATGGAACGTGACCTGCAGATACCCCTGGTCCAGGTACGTCTCCAGTTGGGACTCCACGGCATCTTCACCAACAAAAGAACGGTGAATTCATGAATGCACAGAGTTGTGATTGCTGCTAGAATCTTGTCCAATCAAGTTCTCAGTGGCCCCATTTTGGTGGATATCAACTCCTACAATTCAACCATTATTAATTTTATTAAAGGGAGGGCAATGAGGGCCCGTAATGACGTAATATTCCTGTTGTATGCTAAGATCTTGGCCAGTATCCAAGACTTTGGAGAGAAGCACATCCAATCTGACGTGTACAAGCGTGGCCCAATCTTGTATCAGTTTGTCAGTGTTTTATCGGCAGTTTCCCCATTGGGCGTCAATTATTACTTGGCAATATCAAACACTGCAGATGGGAATGCCTACCAGACAGAGCTCAAGGACATGCTGGAGGAGTGGGCTGCCCAAAACGCTGTGCACACAGTTGTACTGAGTGCGGAGATGGAGCAGCGGGAATGGGCTACCCAAGAAATCAGGGCTGCAGGGCATACCTGCTGGTCCTACCCCATCAACTACGCCAACATGCACCTTGCAGATGTATGTCTCTACAATTTTGGTTCCAGTCTCAGGTGCTTAAATCCTGCCACCTACAATGAACTATGCACCCAAATTGATATGGGTTATGAGCTTTTCCCTTCCGCGTCTGTCCAGGACTTATTTGATCTCATCATCTTCTATGCAAGAGATAGTGATAAGTCCAGAAAGGACCCCCGCCTCCCCCCACGCCACTACATCTGTTTTTTCAAGCCCACATATGTGACGGAAGAAGAATTTGAGCAATTGAAGCAATCTGCTCTTGCTGCCCCTTCCCAGTCAACAAACCCTGTCTCACCAACCCCCATCAAGATCAAGCCACCTGCCTTCCAACCCTCACTCCCAAGCAACCACCCATTCCCTCACCACTATCTCTGATGCCGTCCCTTTCATAGGCGCAGATGAAGGCAATGTCCATTCCGCCCATTCCCTCCCCTTCCTGTCCTTTGATTAGTAAATAAATCTTTTCTAGGTGACTACTATTAAAATTGATTTTTTCTTTCAGTTCATAATTAATAATATATTTTTTACATTTTTATAAGTTTTTGTGTATAAAGAATGTTGTACATTTGATGTGGTAGCATATACTTATTTCCAAGGATATTTTCATCATCATCATTAATAAATTGAAGACAATAAACGTAAATATTGCATTAGAAAATTGCAATTAGACGTCAACTATTGATATTTATGTGCATAACTCAATGCATTTTATTTAATAAAATTCATTGTAAACAAGGCCTTTTCATTTTAATTTATTTAAATTGACTTTGTTTATATTACAGAGCCATTAATGCTTAGTACAAATATTAATAATTAGTGCATTTTACAGCCTGTATATTTACCTATTGGTAATAATTCTGTAAACTTTTCAGTCGGATTTTGTGAGGTGATAATAATGTAATGTGTTAATAGAATACTGTTTACTGTCATTAATTGGCTGATTTTCTTTGCTGTGGTGATTGTGCATTTTTTGATGTTTACGCACTAGTATCCAATTGGTTAGCTTCACATCCAATTGCACAGGTGATAGGAAAACAAGCTGCCACCCCAAGACTGGATGTGGTTGGGGTGGTGGCTTGTTTTCCTATTGCCTGTGCAATTGGATGTGAAGCCAACCAATTGGATACTAGTGCGTAAACATCAAAAAATGCACAATCACCACAGCAAAGAAAATCAGCCAATTAATGACAATAAACAATATTCTATTAACAAATTACATTATTATTACCTTGCAAAATCTGACTGAAAAGTTTACAAAATTATTACCAATAGGTAAATATACAGGCTGTAAAATGCACTAATTATTAATATTTGTACTAAGCGTTAATGGCTCTAATATAATGTGTTAATAGAATACTGTTTATTGTCATTAATTGGCTGATTTTTTTAGATGTGGCAATTGTGCATTTTCTGATATTTACGCACTAGTATCCAATTGGTTGTTTTCATATCCAATTGCACAGGCGATAGGAAAACAAGCCGCCACCCTGACCACATCCAGTCTCGGGGTGGCGGCTTGTTTTCCTATCACCTGTGCAATTGGATGTGAAGCCAACCAATTGGATACTAGTGCGTAAACATCAAAAAATGCACAATCACCACAGCAAAGAAAATCAGCCAATTAATGACAATAAACAGTATTCTATTAACACATTACATTATTATCACCTCACAAAATCCGACTGAAAATTTTACAGAATTATTACCAATAGGTAAATATACAGGCTGTAAAATGCACTAATTATTAATATTTGTACTAAGTGTTAATGGCTCTGTAATATAAACAAAGTCAATTTAAATAAATTAAAATGAAAAGGCCTTGTTTACAATGAATTTTATTAAATAAAATGCATTGAGTTATGCACATAATATCAAAATAGTTGACGTCTAATTGCAATATTCTAATGCAATATTTACGTTTATTGTCTTCAATTTATTAATGATGATGACAAAAATATGTATGCGTCAAAGATAGTACTATAAAAGCCAGTTTTTTGATGGAATTCAAACAAAATGTCATCAATCTATAACTTAATCAACAAATTAGAAGCTCACCTGCAAAAGGTTGTTGAAATCAAGAAAAACATCAGAGAAATAGTGACAGGAAAGCTAGGGGACAAGGGCCAGCCACTGATTCAGCCAAAAGAAGATGCTCTGAACAAATTGGGAAATATTATAGATGAAAGAAATAAAGAAAAATTACTTAATCTACAGGGAACTATTTTATCAAGTCTAAAGTTCAACAACGCGGGATACAATTTGTGGGAGTTCTGGCAGGGGGCCAAAGAAAACAATGAGAAGATCAGACTAATAGAAGGAATAGAAATTCAAAAGGAAATCAACACCAATGAAGAGGAAAACAATCAAATGGAAACAAATGAAAAGAAAACACAATCAAGAAGCAGAAGCGCTTCAATAAATACAGAAGCTTTTTCAAATGAAACACAAGAAGAAACACAAGTTGCAAGCAGAATAAGGAAGATCAAGCCCAAGAAGAGCACTGAAGAGCATCCAACGCTCATGAAGTTTGCCAATATGGCGCCTGTGGCTGAGGGGGCCACAGGGGAAACAATCAGTAAGTCTTTTTATGTTTTACTTATATTTATTTTTAGTCATCACCAGGAATGGGGATGAGGTCGCAGAAGTGGTGGCTTTTACGCCGAGTTGGTTTTATGGGGGCTACCAGTCACTGGTGGCCCCTATAAAACAAATAAATAAAAACCAAATAAACAACATAATTCAACAGAATATGAATAATTTTAATAATTGTGAAGCTCAAATCAGGGAATATCAACCACCCGCGGGGTGCTCGCCAAGGATAAGAGAAGCCTACAAATTAGGACCAACAATCAAAATAAAAGAAATGAATGAAATTTGCGGGGATTTGAAACTGAACTTTGATGAATACATATATGAAAGCGTTCAAAGGTTCCCATTCTCAAATATCAACAAATACAAAAAAAGTTTAATAAAAACCAATTTTTAAATAGGAAATGAATATCTGAAATCAGCAATTTTTAATGAAATTTTTAAGGCTCTATCAAATAAAGTCGGGGATGCAGTCCCCGTGAATAATTTTAAACCTTTATTTATTTCATTTGCCGAGGCCTGGGGGGCTGATTCAAGTCGGGCGCCCCCCAGAACCCTCTTCAAGTTCAACCAAACGTCCTATATTAATAGGTTAGTGCAAACATTCAAAAAATTATGCATGTTCTTGGAAAAGTATACCTCACAAAGAATCCACATCGCAGTATACCTGGGAATCCTCCTCCATTGCATACTGAAAGCAAACGTGAAAAAATTAGAAGATGTACCTATACAGCTTGATATATGCCGCGTAGCCCTCAACAAACAGAAGACACCACGGGGATACAGGACAGTCAAGCATGTCCTCTATGATTCACTTGCATTGGCAACACTATACGGGTACTATGTGCCCCCCAAAAAAACCTGCTAATTGATTCCCTCACCCGTCTGCCTTTTATAAGACGTTCGGCCACCACCGGGGTGCTGAGCGCCGCTCCCCTAGCAATTGGCGCCAGAGTCATCCACCACATACAGAAGAGTATGTGGTCCCAATTGGATGCACTAGCAGAAAATTTGATTTCGGGGTATAATTCCCCAGAATAATCACATTCCCTTGCAATTTGCATTCCCCTAATAAATCATTTTCCCTTGCAAAAAAAAACTTTTTTATTTTTTGTTTTTAATTTATTTTTAAATATTAATATTTAAATATTAATATTTTAATACTAAATACTTCACTATTTTAAAATTTTACTTGTAAAATATTTAATATCAAAATATTTACTGTTAAAATTTTAATATTAAAATATTTAATAGTAAACATTTAATATTAATATTATATATTTTAATATTATATATTTTAATATTAAATATTTTACTATTAAAAATATTTAATATTTTAAGATGGAATATTTTAATATGGAATATTTAATATGGAATATTTTAATATTGAATAAATCATGATTAAATAAAAAATTGGTGTATTTTGAATATTTAACCTTTAATATTAAACTTTTAAGATTTTTCATTATATTTTTATTTTAATTTTTAGTAGGTAAATTATAGTATTAATATATCTAAATATATTACAAGATAATAGTTAAAGTTGCGGCCACGTCAAATATTTAAAAATAAGTTAAAAATGTTTTTATTTATTATCTTGTCGAGGTTGGGTCCATTTATCACAAAGATAAACATGGAGAATTGAATTTATCCGCATCATGCGGCCCGCTCCACTTATGTTCCAAACACGTGATTGTTTAGAACTCATATTACCTTTCCCTTGTAATATGATTTGAAAAATATATTTGATATACTTGAACTGCGTTCTAAGTACAGATTAGTAAGGAATACATAAAAATCATTGGTTGCCGTGTTGTGTAGCTACAGTGGCACTGAAATACCAAGGAGCAGATGATGACATGCAAGGTCCAATTTGTGGCTTAGAAAAGTCAAAGTACCAAAATGATTCACAATTATTTAAATAAACTATTTTTTCTATCTTTTTTTATTATTTATTTATTTGTTACCGCAAAAGCCAATAATATTCAGTGCATCATATAAAAATAAATCCCTCTTATCTAGTATAATTAATTTTACTTACCTTTTCTAGTATTCTTAAATGTCTATAATACAATCAAACGTCACATTATTATATATAAATAATAATTTGAGTCCTAATAAAAACAAAATAAATAAAAATAAAAACAAATAAAACCAGGGCGTCCATTTATATGATTGGCTAGGAGGCCAGGGCTTTGGGGAGGAAGGATTCCGAGTGCTTGTAAAAAGCTGCCACCACATCAGATGGCATCGCAAATTGGCTGATCTCAAGAATGTTGAAGAGATCCTCAGTGTCCTGAGGGAGGCCTTGTTTCACCTTATTCTTGATCCACCCAAAGACCTCCTCAATTGGGTTAAGAAATGGGGAATATGGGGGGAGGAAGAGGAGTCTCATTGGGCAGTCTGCAAGGCGGTGGCTGGCAGAATGGCTATTTTTATCAATTGGCAGGAACCCGGACACAACCAGATCCACTTTGTGGAGCCCAACATTATCAAGCACAACAACATTGGTTGTGCTGCTGTAATTTATCCGAAGGTACTCCTTGATGGCTTGTAGAAAATTGAGAAAGGTCCTGCTGTTATGGGAGCCTTTAATCATCTGATACTGGTCCAACCCGCAAGGACCAAGAAGCGCGACCATGGAATAGGTCTGGGAACAGACAGCTGCACAATGGGCTACGCCGTCCTTGGACCCCTTCTCAACCTGCCCATGCCTAGACCTGAGTGAGGAGGAAAACAACAATTTGTCAATATAGAAGAACTGGACATTCCCAGTCTCCTTTAGTGCCAGATATGTCTCGGCATAAATGTGTCAATCCTTGATGGTCTTTTCATTGTTCCTGTTGTACGGAGAAACTCCGAGTACCTTCCACAAGAAGCCCAAATCAACCATTGTTTTGTATACAAGGGTTTTAAAAACAGAAAGCCCGAACTCTGTGGCAAGCATTGATTGGACAGCAAGTGCGTCCAGGTGGCAATCCCTGGCTACCCATTACTTAATTGTGTTGATGTGTACGGGCTTGAGGAGCTTTGGCTGTCTTTTTGCCTTGGTGGATTCAGCAATTTTCCCGGTGTTGCCATACTTGGTGTTGATGTTGGCAATGTACCTGGCCGTGACACCAAATTGGGACGCAATATCCCAAACCGCCATTCCCCCGTTTAAGCAGTTGAGGAGAGCTTCACGCTCACTATCCGTCAACCAACGCCGGCCCTTGGCAGGTACCACGGCATCCTGGCTACCAGGCTCAGCACAGGAGATGGGGACCTTTGTGTAGAAGGTGGGATCACACTTGGTTGCGCTGGCGCTGTCAATAGTGGCATAAGACACAGGTGCAGATGGCTCCTTGGTTGTGGCCAATGGCTCATAGGAGGTATCAAAGACGCGGGGGCAGGAAGTGGCTCTCTTGGGTCAAGAGTGCGGGGCCGGGTGACAACTGGGTACACGGTGGAGGTGTAAGTAACCTCATTGTTCCCAGTGACCCTGGTGTAGGAGACTTTTTGGCAGGCCTTGAGAGTGGCTTCTGTCTGGGATTCAGACTGGTTGATTGGGCCTGGGATGCAGGAGGTGGTTGACTGGCGCTGACACCTTGGGAGGCCTGTTTATTGGCATGACTCCCTTTGATTTGGGTTCTGGGTCTGTTCTTGGACCCTCTGGGACGCCCTTGTTGACAGGCTGCCTCGCGGGCTGGTGCAGGAGTGGGTTGGGAATGCGCTTGACGGTCCATAAAAATAAAATAAAAAATATATTTTAGATTAAATATGTATTTATTTGAAGTTATTAGTTTAGTTTTGAGTAGTTATTTTCTCTTGATTTAGCCTTGAATAGTAACAGTATTTCTTTATCTGTGATTTGAAGTGTATAATATTGTATCCTTTCCGGGTTTGGATAATTTTAAAGTTTAATCAATTTTTATGCCTAAACATGGTTATCAATATTGAATTTTTCATTTGATTTTTGTTGTGGTGGAGCTTCTTGATTTGGGTTGGTGTTTCCTAGTGTGCTTACTGTATATTAAATTTGGATTCCAGTTCCCACATTAATATCTGAGTTTACTAGTGGCATTCAAAAGTGATTTGAAATTTGGTTCTTGGATTTGACAATCCTGCAATTTCAAAAAACATAGTAAACTTAATGAAAATGGTTGATGGATTTGAACACTTCAAATCTGATTCCAGTTAATTCATTTTGTCCATAGGAAATATGCAGCTTGACTTGAACTTTGCAAAGTGTCTATGAGTTCCTGCATTTTCAAATATTCAAATAAATATCCAAAAAAAATCAATTTAATTAAAAAAGGCTATCCCACAAAAGTGATTCACAATTTGGACCAAGGATTTGACAATCCCGCATTTTTACGTTCAGGTTCTGAATTTACAGTAGGTTGGTGGGTGTAAGCATTTTGCTGATAGCCTCAATCTTCTTGGTCATAGGACAAATCCCAGTCTGGGTTACTTTATAGCCCAATAATTCAAGACATTCCTTGAAGAAAGCACACTTAGATGGTTTAAGTTTAAGGCCAGCCTCTTGGATCTTTATGAGCACTTCTTTGAGATGAGCCAGGTGATTGGTAAAGGTAGCGCTGAAAACCATTATATTGCCTAAGTATACTAGGACACATGAAGTTTTAAGTCATAGAGGATGAAGTCCAGGGCTTGTTGGAAAGTGACCAGGGCATTGCAGAGTCCCTGCGGTATACATGTTGGCTCAAACAGCCCTTTGGATGTAATGAGCGTGGCTTTTTGTTGATCCTCAGGCAAAAGGTCAACTTGTCAGTATCCAGATGCCAGATTCATTGTGGAGAAGAACTTAGAACCTCCAAGATGGCAGAGAGCATTGTCAATACACTGCAAGGGGTAGGAATTCTTCTTGGTTAAAGAGTTCAATTGTCAATAGTCCATCACAATACAATGACCTCCATCCTTCTTCAAGATGGGTAAGGGGGAAGCCCAAGAACTTTGGGAAGGGGCCAGCAGCCCAGCGTCTAACAGTTGTTTGAGCTCCTTAGACACCTGAGCGTCCTCCACGCGGCTGTGGCAATATGGTTTAGTGTCAGGGATCCAGCCAGTGGGGGGTCCTGGGAACTTGTGGGCAGACAGCCCGCGGGCCTGGAAGGGAGGGCCCACCACAGGATTGGGGCTAACTTTACAATATAAAATAATAATTTGCCCAGGATTGCCCAAGGTCTGCTTGCAGGCACCATAGAATCAATCAAGCCGGTAAGAGTGATATACATCACTCCAAATATCTAGGTGGAAGTGGATTCATTGGTAGCAACAGATTCTTGTGGGTGGTTGGGCCGCAGAGTGTGGGGTGGTGTCCTTGGAACCAAATATGGGGGCAGGAAGTTGTACTTGTTGCAGAATAGCAGAGGGGGCCGGGTAATCTTGGTACCCTCTCTATAAAGGATCTCTGTCTCTCTAGTTCTAGCCTCATGGTCATAGATTAGGATTTCCTCTAGGGTAAACTCCAAATATGCAGGGTTGGGTGGGTACTTGGTTAAATGTACTGGGCCAAAGGGAGCTCCTGGTGGACAATAAAGGTTGGGCAGCTGGTCCGCGGTTTCTTGGGGTAGATAGGTGCAAGGTACAGAACCGCGGGGAGTAGACTGTAAATGAAGGGAACTAATAACAAGTATGGAATAACCTGGTTGAACCAAAGGTCCATGTCACTTTATTGTAAGAATGACAATGGGCAACTTCCTGGTGGTCCAGGGTATAAGTATGCCCATATGTCATGGGTAAACTTTTACAAATTTCTTTAGCCCAGGTGTTACTGTTTACCAGGTTTTTCCAGTCCTTGGTGGCATCCATTGTGTGAGTTAATTCATTGGCTGGTTCAAACTGAGAATACTAAAATTTCCTTGTTGGGTTGCAGGGTTGGTCATCTCTGGGTGGCCTGCATTTATTGGGAAGTTTCTCTATTTCCTTTTCTGTGGTGGCCCAAGTTATTTTGGGCTCTATGGCTAGACCTGCCTGCTGATTGGTTGAGTAAACAGGAACCTTCAATGTGGGGAGTGTCAATGTAGATGATTTTGACTCCTCAAGCTTTAGAGGGTTTCCCAAAGTCAAATCCTGCTCTGTTTCAAGCCCAAAAATTTGCAGGCAGCCGGTCCTGTGGGCTGGCAGCCCGCAGGGTGTCAGGGTTTGAATCCTGTAGTTGAGGTTTTCCAGTAAGCATGGTCAATAGGAGTTTGTCACTTGTGACATTTAGCGCAGAAGGGGGGAGCGTCTCCAGTATTGATCTGGTGGATAACGCCTTTGGATAGACCATACTCAGTACTGTCTTTAGCAAAGATATCTGAAAGCTGGTCTAGAAAATCAAGCACCCATTTCTGTTGGACTGGAGATAGTTGTGGGAAGTCTTGTGCAGTAAACAAGGATAGGACTCGGGGCTCGTCTTCAGGTAGGTTGAAATCCTGGAACGTACTAAAGGGATGAAGTGACAGGACATCAGGAGCATTTAGTAGTTTGCCATAACCAACAACCTGCCCTCTATACACATGTATGGGGAGAGTAGTTAGGTTGGCTACCAACAATTGAACAGGGTATTTATGGGAGACATCTAGGATTCCAGGACAGAGGTAAGGTTCATTGCAACCTAGCAAGGGAGGGGATTACAACTCCAGGAATGTATGCTCAGGTAGCTCATACAATATTTGGGAGTTCAAGATGGCTTGAGAGCCAGGGGGAATGGTTATAGCAGAAGTAGCCAGGAGAGGGATCCCCTCAGACGCAGGGCAAGCCATATGTGGACACTTCATGTTGGAGGAGTGGGTACAATATTTTAGAGTGAAAACACCAGTGGGATATTCTAAAGCACACATCTTGAGGCGCTTCCTGGGAACTTTAACTGGCCCCTCAAAGATCAGAGGGACTTTGTACCCCAAGATAGAGAGTTAACCATCCTTCAAGTTGATGATCTCATTATATTCCCTAAGTAATTGGGTACCAACTAGGAGATTGTAGCTCTCATTCTCCAAGACAACAGCAGGTGCGGCTAAAAGAAGCTTTCCAAAACACATGAGGAGAGCAGAATATGCCCCTATGGTGTGAGTCATGAATAATCCAGCTGTACTATACAACTGATGATAGTTAAGATTGGGGGTGAGCTTGAGCTTCTTGACAAGCTTTAAGGAGACAACGTTAACAGGTGATCCAGTATCCAAGACAGCCTTGACTTTCACCTTCTGGATGAATATTTCCACGTGAGTTGTGGTACAACCAAAGGGTGGAAGGACAGCCAGGATGTCTTGAGCTTCTGCCAGCTCTTTTTCTCACTTCTCAATCATGCATCTCAAGCCTGGAAACTCCTTATAGACAGTTTGGAGAGGAAGCAAAACTGACACATTATTGAATACAGCATCAACAACTTCAGCGGCTTCTTCAGATGACTCTACTAGCACAGGAGACCTCTTTGTTTGAGTGAGGTATGGGCAAGAGACAACCTCTTTGGCCTCATCCAAAGGCTTATCAGTTGTTGTAGTCTTCCCAGAGCGCAACTTATAGGGAACCACAATAGTTTTGGGGACGGCAAGAACTGAATACCCATAAGCGTCAGGGTCTTCAACATCAGAATCATCAAAGTCAGAGTTGTCAGAGATATCATGAAACAATAGAAGGATGGGAGGAGCCTCAGTATCAGCAGGCTCAGAATCAGTTATGGAGGGGGGGATGGAAGGAGACTGGGAAGAATTATCAACCAAGAGCTTCTCTGCCTCTAGGTTGACCATTCTTTTCCCGCCTGCTCCTTGGGATCAGCCTCTTTAACCCAAGGATTAATGTATACTCGAGAATGGTGGCCTATATGGCCGCAGTTATGGCAACCTTGTCGTCTAGGAGGATTCTGGAAGTTCATAGTGAGGATGCAAGGGCCATAGGAAGACGAACTCAAATTAGAGGCAGCTCAATTCTCCTGCACAACCACTCCTGAATGGGTAAGGTGCATATCCTGAAGAAGTGTCTTTATGCTCTTTATAGAGGAAAGCATGGATTTGTGAGCCTTAAAATGGAGACACAGAAGCTGATTAACCTTGAAGGCTTGAGCGCAAGCCATGTAAGCATCATGGGTTGTTAATTGTCTGCATGTTATCAGTTGTTGTCCTTCCATGTAGAATCTATCTGCAAATTCAGCTAGAGTCTCCTTAGGTTTGAAAGCAATGTGCATGAAGGTGTCCTTCTTCACTTCCAAACTAAGATTGCCACCAAACTCATCAATCAGAAGCTGCTTCATATCTTCCCAAGTCTCAATGGTAGGCAGCTCAGTCACCACCACCTCTTGGCAGGTTGGGTGCAGACAGGTTAAGATGTGTTCCTTCTTAACCTCATCTTAGGCTCTTCTCATGGCAGTTTCATAGATAGTTAGGAAAGCTGCAATGGTCAAGGTTTTGGGGTCAAAGACTTGCTTAAAGGTAGGTTTTAAGTGTACTTTGGTAGTTGGACCACCATTGTTGCTATTGAGTGCATTTATGCGCGGGGAGATTTCTGCTTCAGATTCAGAGGGGGGCTTCCTGGCCCACAGCTGATGAACACTTTCTTCAATAGTAGTCAGGGTCTTGGCAGTGTGGGCACCCGTATTATTAGCTAGAGTGGTCTGTCGCTCAGTAACATCTAAGCATTAGCCTTGGGTTGTTACTACCGTAGAGAGCTCGGCCAGTTGAGAAGTAAGAGAAGGCCCCACTGAGAGGCAAGGGGTGAACCTGTCATTTACTGAGTCAATCAATTCACTTATTTCTTGTACATTCCTGTCTAGCTCAGTGTGGTCTTGTTTCAAATGATCCATTTCATTAGCTTGAGCAATCAACTCTCTAGCACATTGGATTTGAGGAGCTCCTGACAAGCCAGGGCAGCAGCCATCTTCATCAACAACTCCAACGGGACTAGCATCAGTTGTGTCATGAATCACATTTCTCCCAAAATAAGTGGGAAACTCCAACTAGGAGAATCAAACTCAGGACCTGATTCTGAGGGTTGTGGGGATTCTGCGAGGCCCTGGGCCACCCGCCCATGTTTTTCACAGTTAGCCGGTGGAAGTGCTAAAACAGGCATTGGTTCAAATCCAATTAATCAAGGAATTTTGCAGGCCCGCCTGGCCACAAATTTGCAAGAGCAGGCTGGATCGCTGGAAGCACTAAACCAATATGGTGCTATTTCTGTCATAGTTGACAGGCCGTCCAAAAAGGGGCTTGCTGCTCAGCACAATGGGCCAAAATCCAAAGGGAATCCAGATAATTGGCTAGAAACCTGGGCCGCCGGGCCATGTGATCCCTGGTCACATAGTGATCCCAAAGCCACTCCTGAAGATGTGCAGTTTACGGAGCAAAGGTTGTCCCGGCATAAGGTTTCTGAAGGTCACTTAGTCCTAAATGACGGGAACACCAGTAGCAGTGATGAAGCCATGAAGCTGTTGTCCTCGGACTGTCAGATGAAGATCATTCCAGAAGAGGATATGACGGGCCAGAAGGATCATAATGTGGCCGGAACTCTTGGCCCAGAGGAAACTGAGCAAACTCAGCTATCAGGTGATGGGCTAGATTCTGAACTTAACATTTTAAATGGTATTTAAACCCCGTAAAGTCCTGACAAAATGGTATTGTCATTCTGAAATAAATAATATTATGGGACCTTGCTTCTACCATTTTATTCCCTATTTTGTCTTGGTTGTTTTCCATTTTACCACTGTTCCGACCAAAAATCTTGGGCAGACAGCCCGCATTCCTGAGGAAGCCCCCAAAACCTGGCCCGCATTTTATTGTCCTTCTGGAGCACCCTTTGGTCTGCTGCATTTCTCTGACTATCCCCTTAAGCCAGAGTATTGGGAGTTGACTGTGAAAGAGACCCTCCGCCTAGATTACCTTGCCCAACAGTTTACCCCGCGAACAGCTTCCCACAAAGGTGCTTGGTGTGAACAACCAGCCCCCAAAATCTGTGTGAAGTATAACTATCTGCCTGCCTACCAGATAGATATGGAAGCACCCCTAACACCCAAACCTGACCGCCTACACCCTGCCCCAGGACTGTCTCCACCCACAGCCAACCAATATGCAAACATTGCCTACATCACCTTGGCTGGGTTAGTTAACACTATGGTACCCGTGCTGGACCCTGGGCCTTAGTAGGATGATCAGCATCTTATCTCATCAAGTTAGCGCCCCTCTTATGGTGGGCTCTACCCTCCTCCCAACTGAGCAAGTTGGCAGCTGAGGCTAACAGTCCCTCCCCTGGGATGTGGTATCCTGACAAGTTGCCACCATTTTGCGTAAGGCAGCAAGTTCTTGCTGTAGCTCAGCAACTTGAGCCGTCAAAGCAAGCACCTGAGGATCAGGCTGAGGGGCTTCAGTAGGGCGACCTTGACTGCAGGTAGATGCTTGCAGCCCTCGAATGGCATCTCATAGTCTTTGCTCTCTATCCGCCAAATTTTCAGATGAGGGAGAAGGCGGAGCATCTGGCTTGGGCATAGGTAACCCATTCACTTGAGTCTGGAGCTTGGCAATAGCGGCAGCAGTGGCAACCCTCTCTTGATCGAATTCCTCACTGAGCTCACAAAGGCCTTTAGCAGCAAGGTCTGCTACCTGTTGCAGTTGCTCAAAGAAATAAGCGCTGAACGCATTGAGCTGCTGTACAAGCCATTTGAAATTGGTGAGATAGGCGTTCAAGGTGGAATCTACTTGGGTTCGCCAGGGCTGTCCTAACTGGTGAAACTTATCTAGACACTCTCTGACATATTCAGGGATGAACTGGCGCATTCGTTCAATGGAATTAATCAAACGGGTCTGGGAGGTGACAGAGCCGCGCTGATTGTCTGATACCAAGGAAAACAGGGAGTGGATCCACTGCTGGTAGGCCGCAAACTGGTCCCAGTGATGAGTAACGGCTGCTTGTAGAGAAGAAATCCCCTGAACGTGGAACCCTAACACCATCTGGTGGTGGGCTAAGGCAGGTTGTACAAAGGAAGACAATAGATGCTCAGTAAAGCCAGCTGCTGAGAGGAGATGTTGTGGAAATTGCAGAGCCACAATCAGTTTGTAGTATTCTGCTCAACTGAACTATAGTTGGAGGCGAAAGATGGCTCCGTCACGAGCTATCCCAAGGGCTACCGCCATGACTTGTTTCAAGTCAGGGGTACCCATGGGATAGGCCACTAGGCAGGGATCATTCCCAAGGTTCAGCACAGTAGGGACAATAGGTGGGTCTGCAATGTCTTCTTTGATAGGAGGACTGATAATTTCAGGTGAAGTCAGCTCTTGTATAGGTATGCGCATCAAAGTTGTGAAAACTCTTGCAAACTCTTGCGGGCTGGGGGTAGCATTTACCAGGGTTGGGAACCCCTGGGTGGCATCAAAGGTTCATAACACCCTATTCCAAGGATGGCAATGGGCATCTTCCCAGCATCTTCAGGGTATAGGTATGCACATCAAAGTTGTGAAAACTCTTGCAAACTCTTGCGGGCCAGGGGTAGCATTTACCAGGGTTGGGAACCCCTGGATGAACTAAAGGTTCATAACACCCTATTCCAAGGATGACAATGGGCATCTTCCCAGCATCTTCAGGGTATAGGTATGCGCATCAAAGCTGTGAAAACTCTTGCAAACTCTTGCGGGCTGGGGGTAGCATTTACCAGGGTTGGGAACCCCTGGGTGAACCAACGTAGATGATCCATCATTGGTGGGGCGGGGCCGGAGAACCTTGATTCCCTTCTTCGAGGCATGGATCTTCATCATTTGGAGGCCCTTGTTCTTGGGGAAATTTCTGCAGTGCGCCATTGGCGGTGGCCCAAGTTGTTACAGGGATACTGCTTGGATTAGCGCTCCTATAGCTAGGATAAGAGGATCCTTCAGAGGGCAGGGTTTTACCATAGGAGGTGCTACGCTGGTGTGGTTTGGAGGTTTCTCCAAAGTCAAATCTATTTCTGATTTAAGCCCAAAAAAAGCAGGCCGCTGGGCCTGCAGGGTCCCGGGGTTTGAATCTTGCAGTTGGGGTTTTCCTTGCTAATTGATAGCAGAAATTTGTCACTCATGACAATGTCAGAAGATGCTAGTGGTGTATTAGGGCAAGTTCATGAGGTAGGACAGCTTACTGGAGGGTGTATTTTGAATAGAGTTACCTGCCTTTCAAGAGCACCAACCTTTTTTTCTAAACCAGGCTGAGGATAGCTATGGCAAACCAGTGATGGGGTAGTGGCAGTTTTAGCTCTGGGGCTGGTATGGCTTGCCCATGCCACCCACTGTAGTTATCTTTGGCTTGTATGGTTTACTTGAGGTATCCTTGGTAGTATCAAAGGGGGCAGTTTTAACCCTATGGGATGATGAACTTTCTTAATCTTTTCATATGATCCAAAGGTTACTTGAAGCTTAAAGTTTTGATCATATCTGATATGTTTTGGATGGTTTGAAGATAAGATGGTATAGTTGGGTTATAAAGGATTTAGTCTGGCACCTAGGCATAACAAAAAATTCTGGCCCGTACGTTGGCTGGTGATCTGGGTTGCCAGGAAGCTGCAAACAACCCCTAATGGATCTCAAGCTTGGAGTACCGGGACGTATTTCTATGGAAACTCTCAGAGATACGCTCCACTCTGTAACTTGAGTGGTTTGGAGTTATGGTTGGAGCCCAAAGTGGGTATGGCAAGTATTGGTTGGGATATCCTGATTTTGCCAGGGGGTGTTTTTCTATTTTAGATGTTGATGCGGTTGAAACACGGCCTTGTTTTCAGTTTTATTGGCCTTCACGTAGTTTTCAAAGGGGTGGGGTTCTAAGCGTATCGGTCAGGTGATCCTAGCCGCTTTCATTTCCATACTCGTTGTTTTCTCCTGGGGATGGTGATGCCCAGATCAATGGTGCTGGTAACCAGAAGGTTTGTGGGTGGATCCTAGCCTGGGTAAATATCTCCTACACTTGGAATCGGATGCCCCTGGGACCCGTCTCCAGCCAACCTATCCACGCCACGTTGGCGGGTACCTATGGGATGGGCTATCGCTCGGACTATTCGTGGACAACCGACGCAGCTCGTCCACCCGATCGAATCTCCCATGTCCCCCGGAATAGAAGTTGGTAGGATCTCGATAGATTGATCTTGGCCGCTGGAGAGATGTAGGCCGGCGAATAAAGGTGATATGCTTGGGTAGACATAATATCCACCGATTTATGAAACTTCCAAGTTGGTCATAGATCTTTCCTGAATAAATCCAATCAGCATACACCCCTTCCACCGTGCTTGGGTGGCCGAGCTCGCAACTGAACCCGTGTTCCGGCTGAAGCCCGCTTTTTAATCTGCTTCAATGTTTTACGTATGAGGGACCAAACAACGACATGTTGAATGGTGTATTCAGATGTTAATACTGCGAGATGAATAATAGATGGCTTTAATTTTCGAAGTTGATGTACCTCTAGTTTGATTTTGGCATGAGAAGTTAGTTCCATGGAGGCTCAATGATTGATAAAGCTTTATAAAGCCATAAGCTAAATATTTGCAAAAACCAACGATGCATTTTTTATAGGTCAAGGGCAAATAGGTGCATCTGAGGACGGGGTCTCAACATGAGTTCTCTGCAAAAGCAGATACCTACCGTTTGAAAAATGAAGGTCTAGAGAGGGTGTCGACTTAAAGGCGTGTCTACATAAGGGTGATATTTAAAGGCCTATTTAATGGATATGATAGCTCCAAGGACAGCCTTACTGATCAGCTAATACTTGAGTTAACCATTAATGAAGCCCTGTTATAGACAAAGCTGATATCCGACTCAATACAATAAATTTGAAAGCATAATCAAGATTGTAAAGCTTTAGCACCAAAGTATTACCATTGCTGTATAGAGACAGCTTTGAGAAGAGGCATGAACGAAGCTCTAAAGTATGTCAGAGAGTAAAGAAATTGTTTAATATAGGGTCAGGAACGCTAGGAAAGCTAATTGGAAAAAGGAAAGAGTACAGTGAGTAGTCCTAGGCACGGTTGGGCGGGAGGCGGTTAATCCATGTTGTTCCAGAGATTCATCATATTCTCCATGGCAGACTTGGCCAGGACGATGCCATCACCACTCCGGGCGGCAGCAACGTACTTGGAGAGGAATCTCGACTGGACCCCGGTCTTGATCCCGTCAATGTAGTTAGTAGCGGCGTTTACAGCAGGAGCAGAAACTTTGGAAACTAGAGCGTGTTAGCGACACAGTATTAAAAAAATAGCTTACCATGACGAATAAGGGTGTCTACGTTTCCCCCGACATCCACCTGGGAAGAGCCCGAGTTGGAGGCAAACGAGTGACGGATCCCTTTTTGAGTGTCATTGGAGTAGGCATCGCAAGCAGCTTGGCCGTAGAGGTAGTTGATGTACACACCAGAGAATGGGTTGGTACGTGGAACATCGTCGGAATAAACGTTGGCAACGCAAATCATAGCTTCCTCAGACCCAGAAGACCACCTCAGACAGACGTCGCTCATATGCAGCTTGTTGGTGGGAGAGATGCGGGGGAGGGGAGGGAGGAGCTTGGGCACGGTGGGGACAGTGCGAG
The DNA here is from genome assembly GCA_014839935.2 of Entomophthora muscae. NCBI lineage: Eukaryota > Fungi > Entomophthoromycota > Entomophthoromycetes > Entomophthorales > Entomophthoraceae > Entomophthora > Entomophthora muscae. Next base: position 780,040 of record QTSX02005688.1, on the reverse strand, counting down.
GGTCAACAGCGGCATGCTGAGACATGAAAGACTTGCGGAACTGGGCGTCGGTCATGTTTTTAATGGCTTACACTGGTTAATAATATGGGTTAATGTGTTGAGTACACTACAGTTGCACATTCAAATTCGGCAGCTTTTAGATGTTTCTGGTCTGGGTGGTGGATCTTAAGCGTGGGGTTAGTACTTTATACATCTAGTATTCTCCCTATCCAAGCCGCTCGTTGTCCTTGGGGTTGGCCTTGCCTCGGAATTGGGTGGATCCTTCGTCTGAACCTTAGCGTCGCTCATGCCGATCGTGAGATATGATTGGTCATAGATAAGCCAGAACCAATGATTTGGGCCAAGTATGGCAGTTCAGTAGGCCATTATTAAAACCTGCTGCTGCGAGGCCATGGCTCGGCTCAAAGGCCAACACTAGCCAATGAAGGGGCCTATGACTGGCTGGGGACAGCATATGAATGAATAAGACTAAACTATTTATAGAGCTCTGAGGCGATAAGGGTGAGGTGTCTGATTGGCTGAGAACTATTTAGTGACCAATGAATAACAGAGCTGAATAGACATGCGAATCGGCTCCGTTTAGCTTTTAGGGCTGGTTTGGTATAGAATTTATAGAGCTTGTCGAAGGAATTGGCTTAGATCTGAGTAGGTAATTGGTCAAAGTTATTGGGGTGCAGCTTAATTTATGATCTCATACCATGCGACTTTGAGAGGGAAAGGCGCAATTGCAGCATTACTGACGTCAAGTTATCCTCGTTAACCGATCAGTTATTCGCAAACGGCAAATCTGATAAATTACATTCTTCTGGGAAGCATAGGAAGAAGCCACTACGTCCATGGAGCGTCTCGGCTATATTGGAAATTTCATAGACCGATATTTACACAATGGCCAGCTCGCTGATCTCAACTCTAAGCCGCCATCTATTCCGCCAAAGTTCCATTTACCCGGCAAGAAAAAGAACTGTTTTAAGCCAGGCTCTGTCTAATAGGACCGTCTCCCACGTGACCTTCACCAGGTGTAGCCCTATGCTGACCTGCTTGTAAATTCACTTTGCTACTGCAGTCTAAAACCAGCCGCATGTAAAACAGTCACAACTCCGCCCCAAAATATTTCATTACTGAACATCCGTCAAATCACCTTGCATAGACAATGATCTCATCATCCTGTCACCTTTGATCAGAGAAAAGAGTGGGTCCTGCATCGCCACACAAATATAACCTATCGCTTCTGTCCCAGCCCCGCAATTCTTGAAGCCGATAAATTAATTAACAATCGAAATTTCTAACGTCAGACAATCTCTCATCCAAACAATAAGACTCCCCCTTGTGCTTGGACGATAACTCCTCCATCAACGAATCTCCGCCACATCCACTTAAAATAAATGCATATCAACGCAAACCTCAAATACATGTATCACATCTAACACCACCATTATTAACGTACATGGCGCCAATCGGGTCACTTCCCGCATGGGTTGTAATGGGTGCCCCCTCAAAGATGGACACCAAAAACAATATTTTTACTGAGCTGCTAAATTATTAGCCCCCGCCCAACAGATGATCCTTTCACTTCTCAGCTTTCTAGCCAACCCCTCCTCTATAAACCAATGATATCATCGCATCCCATCCAAGCAGCTGTTCAACAAGCTCGATATATTTATAAGCTGATACAACCCTGATAACAGTGAAACTTAATGCCAAGTACTACTCTTACTCACTTCAACAATTCTATCAATCAATTACCAGCGAACCAAAACTTGCACCGAACTGAATACCAACCAATAGGCTATTTCTCAGCAAGCTACTCATCAAAAACCCAAGTGAATTATTTCCTATTCCCCATCGATAAGTCCTATCCAACTCATTCTAGCTTTGGGTGGCGACCACACAAAAGTCGAATGTGATTGTAAAACATAACTGTATCTCTCCTGTAAGACCCGCGATATGGATTGCATCCAAGTAGATCTACATACCAAACGTTTGGACATCACTGGGTTGGATTACAACTTGATCACCGTCAATTTAGCATGATCACAGCTCAGGCTCTTCAGCTGCAGAATAATGTGAGAATCTATTAGAACGCCATCTAATCTCCCTCAAAGCGGGTGTAATGTAAGTAGCATTCAAATAATCAATGAGGCTTGGAAGGTTACGTCATCCTTTGAATTGGATTTCGATCTATACAGCTTTAAAACAATACCTAAAATTTAATTAAATTATGAAGAATAAATGCCCTAAAATAGAACAATCAGTATGAACCATCAGCGAAGCTTACTGTAAATCCAGAACCTGCTGAGCAAGCCACGGGATCATCAAGTTCAGCATCCCAGTTTCAAACCATAAATGTGAGCAGCTCAGCTGAGTTAAAAATAAACCATTCCCTAGAATCAAGCCTTTTATATCCGTTTTTCAATCTAGATATATCTGCTGATCCTAAATTCCAAATGCAAATGATTCAACTTGGGTCACGCATAACTCATCAAACAGATGTGATGCTCTAATGTATATCTTTACATATCATCTGTTTCTATCCATCTGAAGGCCACCGGAAATAATTGATATGAATTGCAGGATTGCCAATTCCATAACCAAATTTACATGTCATTGATGAAGTGATTTGAAACAAATTTGTTGAAACCACAGGCTCAACCCGCCAGCAAGGTTTCAACCAAGCAGGTTCGTGACCCGCAATCCGATTACCCAGCCACTCGAAGCCAAACCTGGAAGTCAACTCGGATTACCAAATCAGTCAACATGAGCAAATGATGATCCCTTACAGTGGATACCTCAATTTGGCACTTGACTCATTAACAGGATCAAGCCACCCCCTCTTCCATCCAGCCGTGTGATCACCAATCATGTTCCTTCTATCCATTGATTCACAATAGCTATATAATCACTATCTCACAATAAAGATTATTATATATCCTCTAAATATTTCCCCCCTTGTAACTCTGCTAAAACAGCACAGTTACAACATTGGTAGCACAGGTAGGTTCTCCATCCTACCTTATCTTGAAAAATTCCGCCTGTTGCCCGCACACGCCGCGGCCAACAAATCCTCAACAGAATTATGTCTGGCCTCCCACCTGACTGGACTCCGTATACTCCTGGTACCGCGATACCTGATGGTTTTGTCCTCTACCAAAACACGGTGATCCCGCTACCCGCCTTCAACGCCATGTCTGCACAAGGTTTCTTTCAGGCACCCCCCTCGATGCTGTGACCAGCTGACAAAACCACCATGCCCGCCTATATAGCACAAAGACTTCACAGCACCGCCTTGGAACCCTTCGCGGGGGCCAACAACGACAATGCTGCCACACGGATTCAGTCCGCCCAAAGCAAGCTGGCTCAGATGGAATGCCCACAGTGTTTTTGGATCACGGAGATTTCCATTCGCCTGACCCATGACACTGGCACTTGGTGCGACAAGTGGCACAAAGAGCACACCGACAAGAACTGGGACACTTTTAAACAGGTCTTCTTGGCGAGATTTGTGCTTAAGGATACAGCACTCATGATCATACACCAAGTAAATAACCTAACCCAGACAGGCACCGTCAAATAACTCACCCGCGCCTACAAGGAACTCTGTCTCCGCGCCCCATCTGACATAGCCTTTGACACTCCAGCGACACACCTCATGTACTACGACGCTCTCAAGTTGCACATAATGAGACACGTGAACCTGGACCAAGTTACCAACCTACAAAGCCTGTACTGTGAAGCAGAAAAAGCGGAGCAAACATCCAACGCTCTGCACAAGGCACAGACTGGGAAGCGAGAGAGACCCAAGGACTCACATTCAAGTGGGCGTTCCTCTCAACCACCTCCTGGAAGTAATGGTAACAACAACAACAACCACAAACCCACAGGATCAAATAGGAATGGGAACAGAAATAACGGCCAATCAAATTGTACCCATTTCTGTGTTACCGCCACCCAAGGCAACCAAGACGAGGGAAAAGCCCGGGGAGAGCACTAAGCAAGACAAGCTCTCCCCACGCAACTCCTGACTTGCCCAACAATGAATACCGACCCAAGGACATGGACCAATGCCCTCGGAAGACCCAGTGCTATACACCATTGCCAGACATCCCAATAAATTGATGCCTTACCCTTTCCACTTTTGCAGTTACACAGGCTCAGCTCTCTTGGACTCGGGCGCAGATCAAACCTTAGTCAACAGCAGCTTTGTGGATAAATTCAAGCTGGCCACTAATCCTTCGCGGATTAAAAACGTGGTCCTGGCTGATGAACATCACATTGCTGTGACAAAAGAAACTTCCCCCTTCTCTGTCATGCTCGAGAACCTCCACTCCACCATCCAAGGTCCCGTCATTGACTTTCCCAAGTTTGACAGTGTACTGGGACTAGACTGGTTACGGAAAAACAATCCACACGTGGACTGGGCGACCTCAGTGTTGACCATCAAGCGTGAAGGTGTCAACCACCAAATCTACCCAGACTCTGTAGACCAACTCCTACGAGACCATGTCTTTGTACGCATCACGGAGACCTCGGATGAGAAGGAAACCCTGAAAGCTATTGACTGGGACTCCTGCCAGTATGAAATCATACACTTCAAGGATCATCAGGACACCTCCACGCCGCAAGATTGCAACATTGTGACCCATCACCCAGAAATCTTTAAGGAAGCATTACCTGGTCTACCCCCTGAGAAGCACATCCAACACTCCATCCAACTCAAGGGGGCTGTACCCAAGGCACGCCCCCATATTTAGGCTGAACCCAAACGAGGATGACGCCCTGCACGCCTATCTCAAGGAAGCAAAGGAAAAAGGACTTATCTGCCCCTCACAGTCTCCCTTTGGGGCCGCCGTATTCTTTGTGGCCAAGAAGGACGGCACCTTACGCCTGGTCACAGACTACCGCGCCTTGAACAAAGTCACCACCAAGAATTGTTACCCCTTATCACTAATTGACAATCTCTTTGACGCCTTGGGAGGAGCCTCCATCTTCTCCAAGATTGACCTAACTGCAGGTTACAATCAGATTTGTAACAAGGAGGAAGACATCCCCAAGACGGCCTTCCGCACCAAGTACGGTTCCTACAAATGCGTGGTACTCAACTTTGGCATGACCAATGCCCCGTCCACCTTTGTAACCTTCATGAACAAAGTGTTTGCACCACACATAGGCAGACACGCCCTCATGTACCTGGACAATATCATCGTCTACAGCCCCTTGGTAGAACAGCATCACAAGGACCTGGAAGAAGTCTTTGCGACCCTGGCACAACACAAACTGTTGGCCAAGCCCTCTAAATGCCAGTTCTTCCGGGAGCAACTACCCTTCTTGGGACACATAGTCTCAAAGGACGGTATCAAACCCGACAGTCAGAAGATACAAGCCATCTGAGGATGCCACCTCCCAAGGACAAGTCAGAACTACGCACCTTCTTGGGAATGGTGGCCTATGTACGGCACTTCATACCCAACTGTGGCGTCTTGACTGCCCCTTTGTCCGCCATAACCGGCGCCAAGTCCAAGTTTGTATGGACCCCCCAACGTGACCTCTGTTTTAGACGCCTCAAGGAAAAACTCACAACAGCTCCCATCTTACAATACCCCAAACAAGTCAGGGAATATCAGATGGAAACCGACGCTTCAGATGCATCCATTAGGGGAGTTCTGCAAATTAAGAATAGTGACAGTGACTTCCTTCCCGTAGCCTACGAGTCGTGCAAGCTGACAGATGGCGAGTGTAGATACCCTATCCACAGCAAAGAACTACTGGCCATTGTACACTGCCTAGTCAAATGGCGCTGTTATCTAGAACGGCAGGAAGAATTCACAGCATTAACTGATCATAAGTTGCTCATCTATTTTTAAGACACAAGCAAACCTGTCACGTCGCCAAGCGCAGTGAATAGAAATCTTAGAAAGGTTTAACATGCTCATCCAATATAAGCCCGGGGCCGAACTCCCCATGGCAGATGCCCTGTCCCGCCTGTATGTCCGCGCTTCTAGGGGAGAGAATGGGCTCAACCCAGACTGGCCTCTCCTAGTGCTCCGTACAAAAGACGAAGGGTTCCCCACAGGCACAACCAATATCATCAAAGAAACGGTCATCAAGAATGAGCACCTCTTTGCTGATGTATACGGGACTCTTCACCGAAAGATGTCAGATGGCACGACCATTCCCTACATCCCCACACATCAATGAGTTGATACCATTCTTTGCTACTACAGAGATCTTGGACATACCAAGGGCCAAAATCTGTAAAAATTCCTAAAACATAAAGCCTGGTGGCCAACCTTATACCGCAATGTCCAAGAAGTGTTAGAACAGTGCAAGATCTGCAAAAAGTTTGCCAAAAGCAAAACCCTGCCTAAGTCTGTACTCCCCATTCAAACCCAACTACTGTTCAAGGTATGGGCTCTGGACATTGTGGGCCTCATGCCAGGAAAGCACAACGGCAAAAAATACATCATTACAGCCATCAATTTTGCAACAAGGTGGCCAGTAGCCCAAGCGGTGAAATTGCACACCAGTAACAACGTCTGACAATTTATTGGCAAAGAAATCATCAGTAAGTTTGGAAAGCCAGAACTCCTGATAACCAATGGGGGCAAAGAATTGACCTCTGAAAACACTAACGTGTATCTCGCCAAAAATGGGGTCAAACACACTGTCACTACACCATACCATCCACAGGCCAATGGACGCATAGAGTGGCTCAATGGTAGCCTTGTGCAAGCCCTAGCCAAACTCACCGCCAGGAGACCTGAAGACTGGTATAAGCAACTACCAACTGCATTACTTGTGTGTCAAACCTGAGTGAACAGATCCACATGGAAAAGCCCATTTGAACTGGTATACAGCACACAGCCTAATATAATTCAAGCATTGACAGGACCCAAACTGGAAATCCCAAGTCAAGTCCCCCCTTGCTCTGACCCTCAAGTAATAGAGGCCAACAGCAAACAAGCAGCCAAAGAAAAGGAACACTTACAAAAGACCTTCATTCCCATCTGTCAAAGACATGAAGTCGGGGACAAAGTCTGGGTCATTAATGTCAACAAGAGCAAACTACAACCCAAAAAAGTAGGGCCAGCGATAATCCTAAAGGTAAACAACAATAACACTTACCTTGTGCAAGGGCTCGGGAAACGTAAGCAAGACAAGACGCTACACCACAACTGCCTACAACCTTGCAAAGCAAGACAGAAGCAACAAGAAACTGCCCTGCCTGCCACCAAACAACAACTAGTTTAATATGGCGCCTGGGCTCCTGACAACCTCCCCGACAACCTGCCTCCTGAGGAGGCCAACTTTCAGCCGGGGGGGGGGGTGTCAAAACCGCAGGCTTGACCCACCAGCAAGGTTTCAACCAAGCGGGTTTGTGACCTGCAATCCAATTACCTGGTCACTTGAAGCCAAACCCAGAAGTCAACTTGGATTACCAAATCAGTCAACATGAGCAAATGATGATCCCTTACGGTGGATACCTCAATTTGGCGCTTGACTCATTAACAGGATCAAGCCACCCCCTCTTCCATCCAGCCGTGTGATCATCAATCATGTTCCTTCTATCCATTGATTCACAATAGCTATATAATCACTATCTCACAATAAAGATTATTATCTATCCTCTAAATATTTTTCCCCTTGTAACTCTGCTAAAACAGCACAGTTACAACAAATTTAACTGATGGCCATCCTAAAAAACTTGTCAAAGGGTCTAGTGTGGCCTATAATCAATCCTTGAAACCCCTCAGCTCCATTGTAGGGAAGCTAAAAATTATAAGTGTCCCAATTTCTTTGATTACTTCCTCTCATGGAAGTAATTCCTCAAGTGACTCTCTGAATGATTTCCCGACTAATCATTAAGTCAGTAGCACTCTTATCATTCACCCATCTATTACATGGATCAAACATTTTGAGTCCCAAGAGGAACACTAATTGGACAAGTCCCATGACCACCATGACGTACATGGATGATGTGTGGCTTCTTATGATACTATATAATACTCTAAACTCACATCCAATAAAGCATCATTATCTTCTTAATATTCCTCTTTATCTTCTTTATTATACTTTGAATAATTATATACTGTCACAGCCATAGTTTTCCTGGGTGTGGCTTGGCCAAAGCCCCGCCACCCAGAGAAACCCAGCCTAAAGCCCCGCCCGCTTGCGGCAATCATAGATTTAAATCTAATGATTGATCACAAGCAGATGGTGGTACAGGAAATTGGGTCTGAGTAGGGAGCAAATGCCCCACACCCAATTTCCCCTGCCTTGACCTGCTGTTCAAACATCCTGACCTCAAAGGAGGTCAGGTAACAGCTTACCAAACCACCATTGGTGGTATCTGTAAGCTGTCTAAATATTATCTACAAGCAGGCCACCTCATCAAGATGCACCCAAAGGCCTTAAATAACATTCCCCCCACCAAACTACCATAGTAGTTTGATATTTTATCTTTAATAAATATCTTGCCACAATGATTCACTTATTTCAATATTTCACAGTCAGATTTGTTATAACCAGATTGCTAGATTCTTCATTCTCACCCCTATGATTTTCTGGTAATCTTCCTCCCCCTGCTGAAATAATTCCTGACCCCTGCAAAATTGAATGTGAACCTATCTATGCTGCTGATCCCTTGATGTTGGGCCAAATTAAGGTCTTCCTGATGTACCTGCGCATAATCTTCTGCTACAACTTTCCTTATTCACTCTTCAAGATTTACCATTTCCAAGTAAACACACATTGTCTCCTCCTCATTGGTAATGTCATCCTCATTTGTGGGTACATTTCCTATTTGATTGATTATGACAAGCTCTCACTCTACTTCACCCTGACATATTGTTGCAACTGAGGTTCAAACCTTGCCTGCCAACATATCTTACAATACACAGGGGGCGCTCAATGAGCTGCCCCTTGACGTATCTAACATCATGGATTAATCTGATGGCAGCATCAAATGGCAGGTACTTCATCCTAATTAGGAGCATTGCCAATTTGACCTGCTGATCCCTGCACAAGTTATTCCTTGGCTCCAAACCCTACATGGAACTCCCCACTATGCCACCCCCTTGTGGCCTTGTGGCTTCTCCATATAGTATATTAATCACAATATTCTACAGTAAACAACACCTTATTCTTATTACTCTGTCCTTTCCTATTGGACTGTTGTCTTCCCCAATTCCAAGTACTGAACTCTCACTGGTTCAGTTGCAACAGTGGTAGCACAGGTAGGTTGACAACCTATTGTAAAAACAAAATTCCCCCCAAGAAAGGACATAGTACGGGCTGCATGGCTACTCCACAACAAGAGACGTTCCTTCCAATCCCCAAGGGGGACATTCCCAAAGGTTATGTCATCTATCAAGATCAGCTAGTTCTCACCAGTGTGTACAATTGGCTCTGCCTCGGGCAGTGTGACGCTAGCGTCACCCCGCCACAGTTGGACCTGTCTCAACGTATGCTCAACCTCCAGCTGGAATCCTTCACTGGCGGTGTCAAAGGAGCCAACATTGTCAGTTGGCTCCAGTCCACTGAAACACGCCTTTGTATCTGTCAGATCCCAGAGTCCATGTGGGTTGCCACTGCATCTGGCCGCCTTACAGGGCCTGCTGCTGTGTGGTTCACCAACTGGGCCAGCCAGGAGTTTAACGTCACCTGGGCAACATTTCAAGATGCCGCCAAGTCCCAATATAGTGAAACTTTCTCTCCCATCATCTTGGGAACTCCCCTCTTAGCCATCAAGCAGACTGGTTCCGTCCCCAAGTATCTCGCCGTGTGGCAACAAGCCCTTGCTACTGCCCCCAAAGCAGTGACCAATGGGAATGCCATGTTGCTCACCCTCATTTTTAATGGGTTAACACCCCATATCTGCAAGTGGGTCCCCGTCAGCCGCTGCACCTCTATCAACAACTGCTATAAAGCCATTGTAGAGGCCAATAACCAGGCTTTGATGGGCTTCCGCTGCACCAACAATGCTCCTCCCCAACCACGTCCTGCACCTAACAATGGTCAAGGTCAAGTGGGCCGTTGCCAACCTCGTCAACGAGAAAGTGCAACTAAACGCCCCTGCAAGGGGGGAGCTCCAGCTAGCGCTAATTGAGGACCAGGGAAAAGCCTGGGGGTTGTAGCAACAAGAGGCCTTACAACCCTGACTGACCCGTCCTCTCAGCCCTTGCCTGCAAAGAACTCCCACAACTACAATCTTCACAAGGTTGAAACTCTGGATGTCATTCAGGTCCATAGTGATGACCCCGTGTTGCAAGCCGCCCACTCCTCAAATAAAGTAACACACTTGTCCTATCCCTTCTGTTTCTGTGGGAACACCCACAAGCTACTGGTAGATACCAGGGCCAATCACACCATGGTAGATCAAGCGTTTGCTGACTCCCAGCAATTAGATTGAGTACCCAGCAGATTCAAAGCAGTACATGTAGCTGATTCCCGCAGAATTACCATCACCCACAAGACAGTGCCCTTCTCTGTAAGGATGGGAAACGTCCAGGTTAAGCTCTCTGGGCCAATCATGGCAGGCCTCAGCCACAACGTAATTGCTGGCCTTGACTGGCTCCAGCATAACCACCCATACATTGACTGGGATACCTCTGTCATCACCCTCAATAGAAACAGAGTGGGGTTCCAGATCTACCCCATGGAAATAAACAAACTACTACATGACACTGTGTTTTTCAGAATGACGGAAACATGCTCATATGATTTCAAGGGGGGAGACTAGACTTTAATCAATGTTCAGTCAAAGTTATCTGTGCAGAACTACCTGCAGTCCCTCCCTTGTCAACATCACCACCACCAGTGCTAGCTGCACTCCTTGAGGAGTACAAGGACATATTCAGTGAAACACTTGAACAACTACCTCCACCCGGGAGATCCAGCACACTGTACAACTTCAAGGATTGTTACCTAAAGCACAAGCATTATACCGTCTCACACCAAAGGAAGATGAAACCCTCTGCCAGCACCTTGTGGACGTGCTTGATAAGGGCTTCATTCACCCCTTGCTCTCTCCATACAGGGCGGCGGTCTTCTTCGTAGCCAAGAAGGACGGGTCCCTTTGCCTGGTCACAGACTACTGCGCCCTAAATGAGGTGACAGTTAAGAATAAGTACCCCTGCTGTTGATTGACGACCTGTTTGATACACTCGCAGGCGCAAAGGTCTTTAGCAAGATTGATCTCACTGCAGGGTACAACCAGGTCCACATTGCACCAGGGGACAAGGCAAAAACTGCCTTCTGCACACGCTACGGGTCATTTGAGTATCGTGTCATGAACTTTGGAATGACCAATGCTCCCTCCACCTTTGCCATGTTGATGAACAAAGCCTTTGAGAAACTGATTGGAAAGTGTGTGGTGGTGTACCTTGACGACATTATTGTCTTCAGTCAAGATCAAACCACACACCTCCAACACCTCTGTGCTATCCTCAACACCCTTTGGGAAAACCAGCTAAAAGCTAAACCCTCCAAATGTGAGTTTCTCAAGTCAGAGTTGCTATTCCTTGAGCACACCATCTCTGTCTAAGGGATAAAGCCCAATCCTGCCAAAATCAAGGCAATCACTAGCATGCCGCCCCCCACAGATGTGGGCCAAGTGCAAACATGCTTGGGCATGGTTGCCTACGTACGCAAGTTCATTCCCAATTGTGGGGAACTAATTGCACCTCTCACTGAGCTCCTCAATACCAGACAACGCTTCCATTGGACCCCTGCCAGAGATCAAGCCTTTGAGACGTTGAAGCAAAGGCTCATAACGGCACCAGTACTGCAGTTCCCCAACCAAAACCGACATTATGAGCTCAAAACTGACACCTCTGACAGGGCCATAGGGGGCGTGCTAAGGGTAGAAACGGACAATGGTGTCTTCCTTCCCGTAGCATATGAGTCCAGGAAGCTCACTGACTTGGAACAACGTTACCCCATCCATGATAAACAGCTGGCAGCCATTGTACACTGCGTTGAGAAGTGGCGCTGTTATTTGGAAGGTGCGAACTTCCCACCCCGCGTTCTGACGGACCATAAGTCCCTCCAATACTTCAACACACAGTCCCATTTGACACGCCATCAAGAAGGATGGGTTGAACGCCTGTCCCCCTATCAATTATGCATCAAATATAAACCTGGGAAAGAGCTTGTTACATCCAACACTCTTTCACGACTCTACATAGCATCCATCACTGGGGATGACGGTCTGGACTCCAACTGGCCCATGCTCTATCTGCGCCCTGAGGCAACCCGCTACAAGGGCCTTAACTTGGTTACCATCTCCAAGCTGAAGGATAACAAGAGTCAATTCACTATCAATGCTGGGAATGTCTGTCACCAAGCAGAGACAGGCGAGAAGACGCCATATATTACCACTACACAACAAGGAGACACCATCTTACACTACCACCAAATCTTGGGTCATATCAGAGGGCAGAACCTCTTCAAGATCATGAAACATAAGGTTTGGTGGCCGCGCATGCGCCAAGACATCCTGGACCTCCTTGAGACATGCGTATTGTGTGAAAAAAATACGTCTAAACCGGCACCTCCTAAGTCTGTCCTACCCATCAAGACTATGGAACCCTTCAAACAGATGGCTCTTGACATTGTGGGACCGCTTCCAAAAGACAGACTGGGTAAGAAGTATATTATCACTGCTATTGACTACTTCACTTGTTGGCCAGTGGCCTGGGCAACAACCAACCACACTGCCACCACCGTTACCCGCTTTATTGGCAAAGAGATTGTGGCTTGCTTTGGGCGACCCAAGCGTCTCATCACAGATGGCGGGCCCAAACTTGTTAGACACATTGTGAAGGCATACTGCGTCAAGAACGCGCTCCAGCATATAGTCACGGCCCCCTACCATCTGCAAGCCAACGGACGCGTGGAACGGTTAAATGGCTCCATGGTTCAACTGATTGCCAAGCTCTCACAAGAGCACCCTAACACTGCATGGACTGAACATCTTCCCACCGCCCTACTGATCCTGCGAGCAAGAATCAACAGGGGCACTGGGTTCAGTCCTAGCACCCTGGCCTTTGGAACACCTGACAGTCTGACAGGGGTTGAACAGGGGAAACTACAGTCTAAGGTTCCCAACAAGCCCCCCTAGTGCCAACTCCCTCCCTAAACCAATGGCGTGCCAAAGTCTGAGAGATTAAACACAAGCAGATTGCAGGAGGGACAAAACGCCTCAAAGCTAGATACACCATAGGTGACCTCGTCTACACCCTCAATCCCAATTCTGCCAAATTAGAGCCCAACCACCTAGGGCCCTTCAAGGTAGCTGCTGTCTATGACAACCACACCTATCAACTTGAGGATTCCCAGGGGAACACCAAGAAACTCCATCATGATTGCTTGTGCCCCTGCCGTGCCATCCCCACACAAAGGTTGTTTGTGCGGACCTTCCCAGACCTTCTGCAGACTCCAGTCCTGGTGTCTGACAACAAGCAGGGGTGTGTGTGTTGCAACTGAGGTTTGAACCTTGCCTGCCAACGTATCTTACAATACACAGGGGGCGCTCAATGAGCTGCCCCTTGATGTATCTAACATCATGGATTAATCTGATGGCAGCATCAAATGGCAGGTACTTCATCCTAATTAGGAGCATTGTCAATTCAACCTGCTGATCCCTGCACAAGTTATTCCCTGGCTCTGAACCCTACATGGAACTCCCCACTATGCCACCCCCTTGTGGCCTTGTGGCTTCTCCATATATTATATTAATCACAATATTCTACAATAAACAACACCTTATTCTTATTACTCTGTCCTTTCCTATTTGACTGTTGTCTTTCCCAATTCCAAGTACTGAACTCTCATTGGTTCAGTTGCAACAATATACTCAGCAGTGGTAGCAAAGGTAGGTTATCCACACCTATACAACTTAAAGGAAAAATTACTCCAAAGAAAAGAACCCAGCAGATGGCACTCTCCACTGGCTGGAGACAATATGAAAAGGATAGGACGTCCTAGCAGGGTTTGTTGTCTTCAACAATCTCCTTGTACCAACCAAACAGTGAAATTTTCTCAGTACTCAAGGAGTCCATAATCCACCTCCTATTTTCAAAGCAACCAAAATACCCAACATTGTATTTCAACGCCAACGCTCAGCAGAAATTTGAACTTTCACAGGACCACACCAAGAAAATACCCACCTCTGGATTCAAAGCACCCAAAATAAGTTTACACAAGTAGGCTACCCCCACAAACTCTGGGCAAGTGAAATTGCTCCATGTGTTACTGGGGCTGCCTCACACTTTGTAAAGGATTGGTTCAATCAGCACCCTGGTCACAAAAAAGACTGAGGCATGTTCAAAGCCGCCCTCCTCAAATTGTTTGCCATGAGGGGCTCAGACGTGCTGATCCTGACAGAACTCAGAACCTTCAAAAGAACGGGAACAATCAAGGAGTACATTGCAGCCTGCAAAGACATATGTGACTGAGCTCTCAGCACCATTAACTTTGACAAAGCTGGACCACACCCAGACTTCTACAGCAGCCTCCCCCACACATCAGGCAAAAGTTTGATATGAGCCACCCCAAGAACCTTCAAGATGTGTTCTTGGAAGGAAAACCAGCTGCACAAAAAACTGGCAACCTGCACGTAAACAACAAACAAACAGAAAGCCCCACAGCAAAGAAGAACCCCTGACCCAACAAGCCAAACAACCAAGCCAACAACTCCCATTCTCAAAGGGGAAATTATACCGCTCAAGTAAATCAGATGAGCACTGGTAACCCCACCAAAGACGGGAAGGCTCAGGAGAGTGCTTAAGAAAGTCACCATCTCCCACTTTGCAAGACTTGTACAGGACCAAGTCATGGACTTGATTACCATGATCCAAGTACCCTCCAGCAATCCTATACTGTTTGCCGCCCAAACCAGAAAAAAACCCCATCACTTATTATTTCTGCTTTTGCAGATATCAGGGCACATGCCAGGCATATGAAGCGGCATTAGGTGACTCAGGGCGGGGTACTGCTGGGCCAGTGGGTGGTGGCTGCCATAGGATGAGGCTAACCTGATAATATAGGATACCTGTAAGTCTTCCAGCCTTTTCAACAACGGCTGCAGTTGTATCAACGCCTGTGGTCAACATTGCCAGAAAACTACCATTTCTCAAGGATCCAAGAGGTGCAGCTAGGGCTGAGGCAACAGTTTTATTGTGAGCCTAGACAGGAGAGGTTGGTTTGCTTGGAATAATAGAACGGTGAGGGGTTCTATACCCAGTCCACAAAAAGGAGATGGTAGGGGAATCATATTTACGCAGGATTGACCCCTAACTTTGAATCAGAAATTTATTTTCAGGAGTAAGGTTCTGAAAGCTGGGGTCAAGGGCTTTTGGCTGACATCTTTTTGGGCCGCATGGTCCAGTACTTGTGGAAATATAGGCGGCCCAAGATGGTGAAGGAGAAATAAAAAACAAACTGAAGCCTTGGCATAGATATCACCAAAATAGGGGATATCAGTTGAGACTTAAGTTCTCAGTCCTGACAATGCTGATTGCCCAAGCAGAGACTAGGGCCCAGAGTTGGACACCATAAAGTCTACCAATACTGTCAAAGTAATGTAGAGTACTCCAAAAAGTTGAGTGGACGTGGTCTTGTTGGTGGTGGAAGGTTCATTTGGGCAGTCAGGTTGTGGGGTTAAGGGCAGAGTAATGGGGGCAAAGTAGGCAGGCAGATAATTGTACTTATCTTTGAACAATCTTGGCGGACTCTTGTACCACTTTCCTTTGCGTCCTATGTATTTGGTTTCTCTAGTTCTTGCTAAGAGGCCAGCAATGAGGATGTTTTCCAAGTTAAACTCCAAGTAGGCAGGGTTGGGGGTATTTGGTAAAATGCACAGGTCCAAAGAAGGCTCCAGGGGAACGGTATAGTGCCTGAGGCGGGTTGGCAGGTTGGTCTCTAGAGGAGGTGGTTGCCTGGTTGTCTACTTGGCCAGAGCTGATATAAAAGATCACTAAAAATAGATAAGGTAGGATTTTTTCAAACCAAAGGTTCATAAAACTTTATTATTGAAAAGGACAATAGGGTCATCCCTGCTGTGATCTGAGGCGCAGCACAGAGTCACAACAGGAAATCCTAACCTTAGGATTGGATTTGTACTAAGTCTCAGTTATAATGGCAGGGAAGGCTATGCAATTACCTTGTGGCTCTGATTGAATAATATCTGCTAGACGTGGCTAGAGAGGTGCCAAAGTATGTGGAGACACAAAGAAAAAAATGTGAATAGAACTTGAATTTTATTGTTATAAATGGAATGGAATATACACTGTGTAGATTTACCACAAAACAGTACATGGAGGGTAAGACCACTTGCCACAAGCATGAGTGGGGCAAGTGAGATGCACAAAATCAGGAAAATGAACAATTGAATTTACCAATTTAGAGCCAGACTCATTTCAAAGGGCAAACACAAAAGAGAGGGAGTCATCCTCAAAATAACCACCAAAAGCAAAATCAAACCATGGTGAATGGCAGCATTCACGACATTGCTGCCCTTTAGATTGGCCTTAGGGGGGTGGTACTTGCGGAGGAACTTGGCATGCACTCAGGAAAACAGTCAACCACTGAAGAGGAGCTTTACAGTATACTCTGATCCTCGCCTGAAGGTCACTTCCAAGGGCCCAATCCACAACGAGTCTAGTTTGTGAGTGCATCCTCTTACTCTATGTTGATAGTAAAAACATGGTCTCTAATGTTGAACTCAGGCAAGGGATATTATCCAGCATTGTCAGGAGAGAGCTCAAGCATCTTGGTCTTATATGCAGATGTGTAGGCAGAGGCCTGAATACCAATGATTTGGTTGACTAGATCTTTAATATGGTTGTTAGGGTTCATGGCCTTATCAGAGGAGAGTAGGGGGCCCCCAAGAGTGACAGAGAGGTGGCCTCACACCCATACAGCATAGCAAAGAGGGAATACCTGGTGATGCAATGTTTGCTAAGGCAATAGGCAAAGAGAGCAACAGGTAAGTATAGATCCCAGTTGGCAGCATCAGAATAAGTGAGTTTCCTCATGATAGAAACCAGAGTTGAATTTGCGCGCTCAAGCGCCCCATTTGTGGAAGAATTATAGGGGGCAGAGAAAGACTGGTGAGACCCCAAGGCTTCAACAACAGAGGTTAGTAGTTTGGCGTTGAAGTTAGTCCCATTGTCAGACAACAACAATTGAGGACAACCATAGCAAAAGAATACATCTTGTAACAGAAAGGCGGTGGTTGTCTTGGCAGTGATGTCTTTAGTAGGGTAAGCTTCTACCCGCTTGCTAAAATGATCAACAGCAATTAGGATAAAGCAGCAGCCAGAGCAGGACCAAGGGAGAGGCCCTACAGTGTCAATAATAACAGTGTGAAAGGCGTGTTGAGGGGGGACTAGCTTGAAATCATGAGAGACAGTTCAAGGTTGTTGGAGCTGACAATCATGGCAAATAGCAATGACATATGTAATCAACAGGCAAAGATTTTCCCAGAAATAGTTTTTATAGAGCCAGTCATAGGTCTTGGCAATGCCTCCATGACCTGTCTCCTTATAAGCTTGAAGCACCAACAAAAGGTCAAAACTAGGCTGTACTTAAGATAGGTAGCAGTCTTGTACTTTTTTGAAAAGCTGGTTGTCACAGATGAGCGTGTCTTCAGATAGTTTGGATAGGGCAAAACAAACTTGTTCTGTCTTGTTCTCCCAGGAGGAAGGATATTCAATTAGCTTGTACAACCTGTCAGCCTCAGCAGGGTGGAGAGCAAGGATGAGCATTCTGGAAAGTCCATCAGCATTATGATGTTTGATCCCGGGACAATGCAGCACAGTGAAGTTGTACTCTTGTAAGCAGAGAGCCCATCTAGCTAGTTGTCCTTCTGGTTCCTTAAGTTGTTGTAACCATTTGAGAAAAGTGTGGTCAGTAACCACAGTGAAATGGGTGCTATACACATAATAGCAGAGCTGTTTGATGGCATGCAGCACAGCAAGGCACTTTTTCTCCGTTACACTGTAATTCTTCTCATGTTTATTCAGGACACAAGAGGTATAAACTACAGGGTGATCCACACCCTCCTCATCTAGTTGAGCCAAGATGGCTCTAATAGCCACATCACTAGCATCAGTATAAAATATGAATTCCTTATTGTAATTAGTATATACTAAGATGGGAGCCTCCTTGAGCTTTTGCTTGAGAGTCTCAAAGGCTTGTTGCTGGCTGGCAGTCCATTTAAATAGGACATTACACAGCAGCCAGACCAAGGGTTTGCTAGTGTCAGAAAAATTGGGATGAATTGTCTGTCTTATTCCATCATGACCAGAAAGACTTGGACTTCTTGCAGGTTGATGGGCGGAAGAATTTTGTCAATGGCCTCAACTTTCTTAGTCATGGGGCATATTCCTGTCTGAGTCATCTCATGTCCCAAGAATTTGAGGCGTTCTTTGAAGAAGGCACACTTAGATGGCTTTAACTTAAGGCCAGCTTCTCAAATCTTTATGAACACTTCCTTGAGATGTGCCAGGTGGATGGTAAAGGTAGCACTAAAAACCGTTATATCATCTAAGTACACTAGGACACACAAGAGCTTCAAATCACGGAGGATGTAGTCCATGGCTTATAGGAAAGTAGCTGGATCATTACAGAGTCCTTGCAGCATTTGTGTAGGCTCAAACAATCCCTCAGAAGTGAGGATTGCAGCCTTCTGTCTATCATTGGTAGAGAGATCAACTTGCCAGTACCCAGAGGCTAGGTCCATAGCAGAGAAGAACTTGGAACCTCTGAGGCGGCAGAGAGCATCATCAATGAGTGGTAAGGGGTAGGAGTCCTTTTTGGTTAAAGAATTCAATTGTTGGTAGTCCATCACAATACAATGACCTCCATCCTTCTTTTTCAGTATGAGCAAGGGGGAGGCCCATGGACTTTGGGACAGAGCAGGCAGTCCAGCGCCTAGAAGTTGTTTGAGCTCTTTAGACACCTGAGCGTCCCCTACACAACTTCAGCAATAAGGTTTAGCGTGGAAGGGGGAGCGTCACCAGTGCCAATATGATGAATGGCACCTTTAGAAAGACTGTAATCAGTGCTATCTTTAGCAAAGATATCTGAAAGCTGATCCAGTAGGCCAAGCACCTCTTTCTGTTGAACCAGAGATAGTTGCAGGAAATCTTGCACAGTGAACAAGGATAGGACTTGGGGTTTGTCCTCAGGTAGATTAAAGTCCTGTAACATATAAAAGGGATGTAGTGATAGGACGTTAGGGGCATTCAATAACTTGGTATAGCTAACAAACTGCCCTCTAGACACTTGTATGGAAAGAGCAGTTAAGTTGGCGACCAGCAATTGAACAGGGTCTTTATGAGAGACATCCAAGATTCCTGGACAGAGGTAGGGTTTGTTGCATCCTAGCAAGGGAGGAGAGAATAACTCTAGAAATGTACACTCAGGGAACTCATATGATATTTGGGAGTCTAGGATAGCTTTAGACCCAGGGGGAATGGTTATAGCAGAAGTGGCTAAGAGAGGAATCCCTTCAGACGCAGGGCAAGCCATAGGAGGACACTTCATGTTGGAGGAATGGGTTTGATATTTTAGAGTGAAAACACCCGTGGGATATCCAAGGCACATATCAGAGGCACTTCACAGAAACTTTAACTGGATCTTTGAATATCAGAGGGACCTCATACCCTAAGATAGAGAGGTAGCTGTCCTTCAAGCTGATGATCCCATTGTATCCCCTAAGGAATTGAGTACCAACAAGGAGGTCATAGCTCTCATTCCCCAAGACAACAGCAGGCGCAGCCAAGAGTAGTTTTCCAAACTACATGGGAAGAGCAGAATAAGCTCTTATAGCGCAAGTCATGGACAGCCCAGCTGTACCATACAACTGATGATAGTTGAGGTTGGGGGTAAGCTTGAGCTTCTTAACAAGCTTTGAGGAGACAACATCAACATGAGATCCAGTGTCCAAGACGTCCTTAATCTTCACCTTTTGGATGGATATTTCTACACAAGTGATAGTACAGCCAAAGGGAGGGAGGACAACTAGAATGTATTGGGATTCTGCCAGATCTTTGTCCCATTTTTCAATCATGCATCCTAGGCCCAGGAACTCATTATAGACCGTCTGGAGAGGAAGCAAGAATGAAATATCTTTGAACACAGCGTCAGCAACCTCAGCAGCTTCCTTGGCAAACTCAACAAGCACAGAAGATCTCTTGGCTTGAGTGAGGTATAGGCAAGAGACAACCTCTTTGGCTTCAGGCTGAGTCTTGGGGGTTGTTGTAGTTTTCCCAGAATGTAACTTATAGGGGACTGCAATAGTTTCAGGGACGGCAAGGACTGAGTACCCATAGACATCAGGATTTTCTACATCAGAATTGTTTATGTCAGAGTCATCAGATATGTCATGGAATAGCAACAGAATGGGAGGAGCCTCATTTTCAGTAGGCTCAGAGTCAGCAATGGAATGGGGAACTGGAGGAGACTGGGAAGAATTGTCAACCAAAAGCGTCTCCACCTCTAGGTTGACTGTTCTTTTCCTGTCTGCTCTTTGGGATCAGCTCCTTCAATCTAAGGATTGGTGTAGACTCAAGAATGATGACCTATCTGCCCACAGTTATGGCAGCCTTGGCGTTGAAGAGGGCTCTGTGAGTTCATGGTGGGGATACATGGGACACTTGAAGTTGAACCAGAGGTAGAGGCGGCACAATTCTCCTGCACCACTTCCCCAGAATGGGTAAGGTGCATATCCTGATACAGTTTATTTATGATCTTCATAGAAAAAAGCATGGCTTTATGAGCCTTAAAGTGAAGGCATAGCAGCTGATTAACCTTGAGGGCTTGAGCGCAAGCCATGTACGCATCATGTGCAGTCAGCTGGCAGCTTTTAATCAGTTGCTGTCCCTCCATGTAGAATCTATCTGCAAATTTGGCTAGAGTTTCATTAGGTTTGAAATCAATGTGCATGAAAGTGTCCTTCTTCACTTACAAACTAAGATCACCACCAAATTTGTCAATCAGAAGTTGCTTCATATCTTACCAGTTCTTGATGATGGGCAGCTCTGGCACTAATACCTCTTGGCAGGTTGGGTACAGACAGGTTAGAATATGTTTTTTCTTAACCTTATATGATGCTTGTCTCATGGCAGTTTTTTAGATAGTTAGGAAAGCTGCAATGGTTAAGGTTTTGGGGTCAAAGACTTGCTTAAAGGTAGGCTTGAAATGTGCCTCCAGAGTTGGGCCACCATTGTTGCTATCAAGTACATTTATGTGCGGGGAGAATTCTGCTTTGGATTTGGTGGGGGGCTGTCTGACCCACAGCTGGCAAACAATTTCCTCAAGGGTAGTCAAGGTTTTAGCATGTCAGGGACCCACTTTAAGGGAAACAAGCCCCCAATTTGATGAGCCAAGGCCTCTAAGTTAAGACCTGCAATGACTGAACCAATGGGCACAGTGACCATGTCAAGATAGCCCAAATACCCCAAGTATGCAAACCTTCCCATCAGGGAGCTAAAACGACCCAAAATGTAGTATCCTATCATGCACATAAAAAGATAGAACAATGTGTGGGGCTGTACCAACAAGGGTTTGGTAGGTGGAGGAGTAGAGTGGCGACCATAGTGGAACTTTCTTCCCCAATGGCCAGAGGGATAATTGAACCATCCATTGGCCAAGGATTCCTTCTGGTGGGCATTGTTGGGGGAGGAGTTTTGCCAGTTGATGGTGGGAGTAGGATTCTCAAGACCTTTTACAGTTATAAACAGGGAGACTAGAAGCCATAGCAGGAAATAAATTCCCTTCATGGCTTCAAATGAAAGTTACTAAGAGATAGATTTGACAAGATAGGATAGAAAATATTCTTTATTGTTGGAAAAATTGGAATGAATAAGAGTTGGGCACTTAAATAGCCTTAAAATCAAGGCTGAAGTATTTGAGTGGAGTTTGAGAAATAAAGGGGATTTACATGAGTATATCATTTAAAGCATACCTGTTTAAAGTGGAGAGTAAATTGGTGCTTAATAATTGTTAAACATATTTGGTGAAGTAAAGTGTGCCACAAGGATATCATAAGGTTGATTCTAATTAAGCGGTGTAGTGGCAGAAGATCCAATATCTTAATGTGTGGAGCTTGGTCTAAAACCAGAGAGAGAGGGTCAAAGATTGTCTGGCTAGCTTCACACAGCCAATCAGAAGCCAAGCGGTAAGTGACATTGACAGACTTATCATTAACATTTTTGAATTTGAAAGGCATTTTAAAAGCAAAATCTGATTGAATAAAATGATAATAAAAAGGTAATTTAAAGATATCAGATGATTCTGGACTCACGTTACACTCATCTTTAGAGTTCTGGGTTCAAATCTTGTTCTGGAAAAGATTCAATAGACAAATAATGTTGGGAATATTGTTGTTTTGTGTCTTAGTCTGAGTAAATTCTGAGCATTCTTTCATAATTAAAATGGAGTCAGGAAAGGAATTCCTGACACAGTAGTGCGAGTGCCTTTATTAGTATCTAGGGTGGTCTGCTGCTCAATAACATCTAAGTGCTGGCCCTGTGCAGTTACTACTGAGGACAGTTCAGCTATTTGGGAGGTCAGGGAAGGATCCACCAAAAGGCAAGGAGCAAACCTGTCATTCACTGAATCAATTAACTCACTTATTTATTGTACGTCTTTATCAAGCTCAGAGTGGTCTTGTTTCAAATGGTCCACCTCATTAGCTAGAGATATCAAGTCTCTAGCACAGTGAATGTGGGGAGCCTCTGAAAAGCCAGGGCAACAGCCATATTTATCAGCAATCCCAGTTGGGCTAACAACAGACACCATCCTCTCATGCAAGGTAGCAACCTCTTGTTGTAAGTCATCAACTTGAGTTGTCAGAGCAAGCACTTGAGGATCTGGCTGAGGAGCTTTGATAGGGCAATCATGACTGCAAGTGAATGCTCTTAACTCTCAAATGACATCCCATAGTCTCTGCTCTCTATCTGCCAAATCATCAGATGGAGGAGAAGGTGGGGCATCTGGTTTGGGTGTAGAAAATTCATTCACTTGAGTCAGGAGTTTGGCAATGGTAGCAGTGGTAGCAGCTCTTTCTTGATTGAATTCTTTGCCAAGTTTGTGGAGGCCTTTAGCAGCAAGGACTGCTACTTGCTGTAATTGATCAATGGAGTAAGCATTGAACTTGTTGAGCTGCTGCACAAGTTGTTCAAAATTGGTGAGATAGGCGTTCAGGATGGAATCACTTGGGTGTGCCAGGGCTGTTCCAACAGGTGAAACTCATGTAGACTCTCTCTGATGTACTTGGGGATGAACTGGCACATTTGTTCAATGGAATTGACTAAGCGGGTTTGGGAGGTGAAAGAGTTGCTCTGGTTCTCTGATCCCAAAAAAAACAGGGAATAGATCTACTGTTGATAGGCAGCAGATTGATCCCAGTGATGAGTGACAGCTGCTTGGAGAGACGAGATTTCTTGAACATGGAGCCCTAACACCATTTAATGATGGGCTAAGGCAGGCTGTACAAAGGATGACAGTAGGTGCTCAGCAAAGCCAGCTGTTGAGAGGAGATGCTGTAGAAATTGAGGAGCCACAATCAATTTGTAGTATTCAGCTGGACTGAACTGCAACTGGAGGCAAGGGATGGCTCCCTCACAAGCTATCCCAAGGGCTACTGCCATGACTTGTTCTAAGTCAGGGGTACCCATGGGGTAAGCAATTAGGAAGGAATCTTTCCTGGGTTCAGTACAGTAGAGATAATAGGCAGGTCTACAATGTCTTCTTTAATAGGAGGGCTATTAATTTCAGGTGAACTTGGCTCTTGTATGGGAGGAGGCAAAGGACCTGAAAATGTAGTTGAAAAGGGGGTAACCAAGGGGCTTACAGCCCCTGTAGTGAGCACCATTTTTCTTGTGATCTGAGGCACAGAACAGAGTCACAACAGGAAATCCTAACCTTAGGATTGGGCTTGTACTAAGTCTTGGTTAGAATGGCAGGGAAGACTATGCAATTACCTTGTGGCCTTGATTGAATAATATCTGCTAGACATGGCTAGAGAGGCGCCAAAGTACGTGGAGACACAAAGACAAAAATGTGAATATAACTTGAATTTTATTGTTATAAATGGAATGGAATATACACTGTGTAGATTTACCACAAAACAGTACATGGAGGGTAAGACCACTTGCCACAAGCATGAGTGGAGCAAGTGAGATGCGCAGAATCAGGAAACTGAACAATTGAATTTTCCAAATTGGAGCCAGACTCATTTCAAAGGGCAAATACAAAAGAGAGGGAGTCATTATCACAATTTCACCAAAGGCAAAATCAAAATATGGTGAATGGCGGCATTCACAACAATCCCCATACTGCTGGGGTTCTTATACCAGGGTATTTTGCCACTTTGCTTTTTGCAGACTTCAGGCCCATGGGCAATTTGCTGGCAGGACATGGATCTTGGCTTTTGGTTTTGAGGGCGGTGGATCCTGGTTGTGCTTTCTCTGGTGAACAGATGTGATTGTTCTTTGTTCTACCGCTGTTGTTCACCATATCACCTGAGAAGGCCAATTGCATTACGCATTATGGACTGGAGACTGGTGGCAGCTGGTGGTGCTTGGTGGGGCTGGTAGTAGGCCTTGTTTTAACCTTATTTAGGCAAGCTATAACTTATGAGCAAGTCTTGGTCTTTGTTAACACAAGGTTAACAACAATCTGACAACCGTTTGGGGAATTGTCCTTGAGAATATGGCGGGTCTTGGAGTAATTAAACAGCTTGGGTTTGCGACTCAATGAGTTGGTGGGTCCTTGTCCATCCTGAGTGACTCAATTTGCCTTTGGAAAGTTGTGGTTCAATTCCAGGGTTTCCAGTGTTGATATTGAACTTCCAGTCTCAATACTTGACAGGCTGGCAGATTCCTTGTGATGATCCACATGTAGGAGGTTTTGCAGGCAAGGGTTGATTTGGCTTCAAATAAAGACGCTATGCTCCAGATTGACAAGGTGTTGATTGGTTGATTACAGGTAGAGGCCTAGTGGGGAATGATGGCTACTAGGGACAATAAGGCCTAGCTGGTAGATGTAAAAATTACTAGAGGCAGATGATGCCTCCACCCAGAAGAAGATATTGGCTGCTGTGGGCTAGAGTTCTTCACCTAGCAGGGAACTGTGGCTGCAAAAGGGTGAAGAATGAGATAGCTAGAAGGGAACTTTGTCTGTTGGAGGTGGAGAAGGTTTTAGACCCCTGTTGGGTAGCACAGGCTGCCAGGGTGTTGAAGAGCTCTGAGGGCTCTATGTGTCCTGATACACTTACAGGAGGTATGTGAGCAAGCATACTACCTAACAGACTGGTAGGGTGTCCTTGTTTGTGTCCCCATGGGAGCTTTGGGGGGAACCCAAAGTGAGCATTAGAGGGCATG
Source organism: Entomophthora muscae (assembly GCA_014839935.2). NCBI lineage: Eukaryota > Fungi > Entomophthoromycota > Entomophthoromycetes > Entomophthorales > Entomophthoraceae > Entomophthora > Entomophthora muscae. The sequence goes on along the minus strand of QTSX02005688.1, from coordinate 754,649 downwards.
GATTTGCTCAGAGGTGCTATCAAGGCGGTTTTCTTGGGGAAGCAAGCTGCAGAACTTGGTGTGGTCAGGCCTCTGGGAAGTAGAGCTGATTACTCTGCAACTAAAAGCCCAGACTTAATCACCTGGGTGAGTAAAAAACAACATCATAGGCTTTAAGTAGCTATGGTTGGATGGCCTAAGTGAAATGACACTTGCAAGGGCCCAGTCAAACGCCAGTTTAATGTAGACTCATGCCTGAGTCTACAAGTTCTGTTAATGGGGGCTGAGATAAAGAACCAAGGTGGTTCACAGAAACAGCAGAGAATACTAGTGAGAGGAACTGTTTGATCACAGAGAAGGCTAGTTGAAGGACTGCTAGTTCATATTAAAGTTTGGAACCATAAAGGTTCATTGTGCAGGTGGAACAAGGGTGGTTCTCAGAAAGGATAAGCTGAAGGGCTTAAAGATCTTAATGCAAGAATGGGCAGAAGACTGATGAAGTTGTCTGAAGACTGGAGAGAAGCTGTTTGTGTCACTAAGATGGGCTGATTAGATAAAGAACTGAGAGATGTGGTTGAAGAACTAGTGGAAAGACTAGAAGATGTAAGTGCAGGACCAGGAGGTGACTTGGAAGAACTAGCCAGACTGGATGCAAAGGCTGGGAAAGCTGATTTTGGTGTCTTTAAAGAGGAAATATGAATAGAAAGAAGCGGTTAAATAATACTTAAATGCTGCCTAAATATGCTTAAAAATAATTAACTATCATATTTTCAGAAATAAAGAGGAGGAAAAATGGTTTATAGGGTGTTAAAACTGTAAATTTATTAAGAGGAAATTAAGCCAGAAAGGAGTAAGAAAGAGGCCAGAAACAGGACAGAGAAACTGTAAGGACAAAAGAGCAAATTTTGCTGAGAACAACTAAGAGAGGCAAAAGGGCAAGCAGCAAGCAGGTTTGAAGTCGCAAAACGTTAAGGAAACCACAAGAAAACATGGAGAAACATTGTAAAATCAAGGGGAAAAAATTCTCTTAAGTAAAACATATATGGAAGCACTCAAAATTTGCCAGGGAAACATGACGGGAATCACAGCAAAACCTTTTGAAACATGGAGCAGTTGTTTACCCGGAGCGAGACCGCCTCAGGTTTGAACCAGGATCAAGAGCAAGTCATCCAGGGAAACCTTTTGGCAAAACTGTTGAATCAAGGCGTATGATTGGTTGCAATCCAGAGTCTATTTGATCAATGTTTTCAGGGCTTTAACTTGAGAGTTAAAGCCTAAAAATGAGGAGCAGAAGCAGAAAATTCAGGGCTTTCATTGGCTGAAGTAATTTCTAAAGTTTAATATATTATAGAGAGAGAGAAACTGGATAGTTTAAGCTTTTGAAAACCAGAGTTCTAAGAGAGGTTTTTTGGTCTGAAACAAGGGGCTATAAAAGGAGGAACTATCTGAGACTCTTGAGGGACTGGATCAAGTGGATTACAAATGCCACAAGGACTACAGAAGGAGCCAGAGACCAAGTTAAGGAAGCCTGAGCTGGAACAGAACACAGAAGCTCAAGACCAAAGTGCAGGAGCCAAAGACAAAGACGCAGGGGCCAAAGACCAAGTACAAGGAGTCCAGGAGATTGTTAAAGGACTCCAAGTATTGGCAAAACCCACATTGTTCCCTATACACAGGCCTTATATCAGAAGGTTTCTAAGGGGATCTTCCTTCTGACCATGAATAAAAATCCTATTGCAACCCCTACCCAAATTTCCTGTGAGAAAAAGGATATAAACTCTATGAGTAAATTACCCCACATCTTCTACCCTAGCCCAGGGGAGGAGTAATCCTATTGCCAAGGTTGCAGGAGATTTGCATCTAGTAAGTCTGCCCAGGAGGAGTGGGAAAAAGTGACTAGGAATCTTGAAATGACAGATAGAGGAAGGGAGTTTATTGGAGCTGAATTTAATAGGCTGTTGCAGGATTTGTATTTGCCTACAGAAGGGCTAGCACCTGCTGAAGTACAAGTGTATGGTGGAGACGCTTGCCTAGTAATTGGGAAGGTACTGGAAGAGTATGCTCTTATGCAGGCCAAGTACAAGCTCCTAACCAACCACTCACTACTGTTGGGGAATGACAACTCCTCCAAGCCGGTCCCTGGCTATGACCCAGGACACACTTTGGGGACTGGTGACCAGGAGCCCCACATTCATGTTCCTCCTGGTTGGGGCAAGGCATTTCTGGTGGCCCAGGGTTCGCCCAACTGGCAGTCTGGTGAACTCACATCTACCCTGGTTAATGCAAGGTATTTCCTGAGGGCTGGAGTTCAATTCCTGGGTTTTCTATACAATTATTGAAATTTCATTCATGCCAGCACAGTGTTGCAACCAAGTTTCCCAACTTGTCTGCCAACGTATCTTACAATATACAGGGGGCACCCAATGAGCCGCACCTTGATGTATCTAACAACATGAACCAATCTGATGGCAATATCAAATTGGCGGCACTTTCTCCTAATTAGGAGCTCTACCAATTTGGCCTAATGATCCCCTCACAAGTTATTCCTTGGCTCAAATTCTTACATGGAACAAGCCACTGTGCCACCCCCTTGTGGCTGTGTGGCTTTCCCCATATGGTATATTAATCACAATATTTCACAATAAATGAAACCTTATTCTTATTATTTGGTCCTTTCTATTAGGCTTTTGTCTTCCCAAATTCCAAATACTGAATCCTCATTGGTTCAGTTGCAACAGTGGTAGCAGTGGTAGGTTGACAACCTACCTAAAAAAATTCCCCCTAAGAAAGGACATAGTATGGGCCGTATGGCTACTCCCCATCAAGAGACCTTCCTGCCAATCCCCAAGAGGGTCATCCCTAACGGGACATTATTTATCAAGATCAGTTAGTTCTTATGAGTGTGTAAAATTGGCTCTGTCTTGGACAGTGTGACGCCAGCGTCACCCTGCCTCAGTTGGATCTTTCACAGCGCATGCTCAACTGTCAGGGACCCACTCTTGGGCGGCCTGCCTGCTGATTTTGGAAGCAACTTGGACCGGGTTTTTTGTGGGCAGGGCCCACCACAAGAGAGGGGCTAACTTTAAGAGGTAAGAAGCAGGCTTTCCTAATCAAGTCCACGGGCCGGCGGCCGGTACAATGGTGTCCACCACCCCAGTGAGAGTGATGTACACTATACTGAAAAGCTTGCTGGTATGGTTGGTTGGCAGGTCGGGGGAAGAGGCTGGCATTGTTTTGGTGTTATGGGTGGTTCCATATAAACGTTATAGGCCAGGAGGTAGTTGAATTTTCCTCTAAATAACTTGAGAGTAGAGAATATCCACAGGCCTTGGTGGTTGTATCTGATAGCGGATTGAATGCGGGCTAATGGGTCAAGTTTGACAATTTTCTCTGGGGTGTAATCCTTATATTCAGGCTTAATGGGTAATCAGTAAAATGAACGGGCCCAAAGGGAGCACCAGGTGGACAGAAAATTGCGGGCAGAGGGGCAGGAGGGCCGGGAGATCTTGAACTTAACTTATAGACGGCAAATACAAAATATGGTAATAGCTGTATGAGCCAAAGTAACATAACCTTTATTCAAAAATAGCAATAAGTTTGGAGCGCGGGGTCCTTGGGTCTATATAGCACCCCACCTCCAAACTTAACATTTTCTGTTGGGAGGTCATTAGGGCATTGGGAAAGGCAGGGCCAGGGGAATCAGGGACTTGGGTCTAAAGGCAGCAAAATTGCGCTTGGCCCGGGAGTTCTTTCATTGGTTGTGACTCCCAATTTAGCTACTTGGTTATCTTGCTCTAGCGTTGTGGTCATGGGGCCAGGTTGCAGGCCGGTGCCTCTTCCTTGGGTTGGCTCTTGATTGGTTGCTGGTGAAGGCTTCAAACTCATGAAGCTAATAGTTGTTGCCTGGTTGCCTCCATTAGGTGTTGTGATTGGCACTCCACTTAGTGCATTAATTTCCTCGGCTTGATCTGTTTCACTGGGTGGGCCATCATCTTCAGCGTCAGCTTGCGGGGGCTTGACCCCAGAAAAATGCAGTCCTGTGGTCCATAGGCCCGGCGGCCTGGGGGAATCCAGGTTCTGGGTTTGATTCCCGCTCTTGGGCCTGAGTTTCCAGAGGAGGAGAATTGTCAATCCTGACATCAACCTCCAGCTGGAATCCTTTGCAGGTGGGATCAAAGGAGCCTCATTTTTAGTTGGCTTCACTCCACCAAGACCCGCCTTTGTATATGCCAAGTTCCTGAGCCCATGTGGGTTGCTACTGCATCAGGGCGCTTCACAGGGCCTGCTGCTGTATGGTTTACCTTGGGCCAGTCAGGAAATTGAAGTCATCTGGCCGGCATTTAGGGACGCCGCAAGATCCTGCTACAGTAAAGCCTCTCTCCTATTGTGGTGGGAACTCTCTTTCCAGCAATCAAACAGACTGGATCCATCCCCAAATATCTCACCTCCTGGCAACAAGCTCTTGCTGCCACCCCAGAAGCCATGATCAACAGAAACACTATGCTTCTGACTCTGATAGTCAATGGGCTCAAGCCCCATATCTGTAAGTGGGTCCCTGTAGGTTGTTGTACCTCCATTGATGACTGCTATAAAGCCATTGTGGAGGCTAACAACCAGTACTCAATGGGCTTCTGCTGTACCAGTGACGCCCCATCCCAACCTCACACAACATCTGGCAATGGCCACAATCAAGTGGGCTGCCGCCAGCCCTGTCAGCAGGATAATGGGACTAAACGCCCCCACAAGGGGGAGCTCTAGCTAGCGCAGATTGAGGGAAGGAAAAAGCCTGGGGGCTGTAGCAACAAGAGGCCCTGCAACCCCACCTGACCCATCCTCTCAATTCTTGTCACAAAGAACCCCTGCAACTACAACATCCATGAAGCTGAAACCCTGGACGTCTTCCAAGTCCACAGTGACAACCCTGTACTACAAGCAAGCCACTCCTCAAATAAAGTAACCTGCTTATCCTATCTCTTCTGTTTCCGTGGGAACACCCACAAATTACTGGTAGATACCGGGGCCAACCACACTATGGTGGACCAGGCGTTCACCGCCTCTCAACAACTGGACCAAGTGCCAAGCAGGTTCAAGGCAGTACAGGTAGCTGACTACCATGAAGTTTCAATTACCCACAAGACAGTACCCTTCTCTATGAGAATGGGGAACGTCCAGGTTAAGCTCTCTGGGCCAGTCATGGCAGGACTCAGCCACAACGTAATTGCTAGTCTTGACTGGCTTTGGCACAACTGTCCCTACATTGACTGGGATACATCTGTCATCACCCTCAATAGAAATGGGGCGGGGTTCCAAATCTACCCTTTGGAAATTAGCAGGTGACTGCATGATACTGTGTTTGTTAGGATAACAGAGACAGGCTCATACAACTTCAAGGGGGGAAACTAGACTTCAACCAGTGCTCCGTCAAAGTTATCTGCGCTGAACCACCTGCGGTCCTCCCTTGACCACTTTGCCCCCACCAGCGCTTTCCACCTTCCTTGATGAGTCTAAGGACGTGTTCAGCAAGACACTAAAACAACTACCTCCTCCCTGGGAGATCCAGCACGCTGTACAACTCCAAGGGTTGTTACATAAAGCACATCCCTTATACCATCTCACACCAAAAGAAGATGAGACCCTCCGTAAGCACCTTGTGGACGCGCTTGATAAGAGCTTCATTTGCCCCTTGCTCTCTCCATACAAGGCAGCTGTCTTATTTGTAGCCAAGAAAGATGGGTTGCTTTTCCTGGTCACAGACTACTGCACCCTAAACAAGGTGACAGTTAAGAATAAGTACCCCTGCTGTTGATTGACAACCTGTTTGACACACTTGCCGGTGTGAAGGTCTTTAGCAAGATCAATCTCACTGCGGGGTACAACCAGGTCCGCATTGCACCAGGGGATGAGGCAAAAACTTCCTTACGCACACTCTACAAGTTGTTTGAGTGTCAGGTCATGAACTTTGGGATGACCAACGCTCCTTCCACCTTTGCTATGTTGATGAACAAAGCATTTGAGGAACTGATTGGAAAATGTGTGGTGGTGTACCTTGACAATATTATTGTCTTCAGTCAAGATCAAACCACACACCTCCAACACCTCTGTGCTTTCCTCAACACCCTTTGGAAAAATCAGCTAAAAGCTAAACCCCCAAATGCAAGTTCCTCAAGGCAGAGCTGCTGTTCCTTGGGCACACCATCTCCGCCCAAGGGATAAAGCCCAATCCTTCCAAAATCAAGGCAATCATTGGTATGCCACCTCCCACTGATGTCTTTCAGGTGTGTACCTTCTTTGGCATGGTTGCCTATGTGCGTAAATTCATCCCCAATTGTGGAATACTTATTGCTTTTCTAACTGAGCTCCTGAACACTAAACAGTGCTTCCATTGGACCCCTTCCAGAGATCAAGCCTTTGAGACGTTGAAGCAGAGACTTACAACTGCACCTGTATTGCAGTTCCCCAATTGGAACCGCCAATACAAACTCAAGACTGACGCCTCTGACAGGGCCATAGGGGGCGTACTATGGGTAAAAACTGACAAAGGTGTCTTCCTCCCCGTGGTATATGAGTCCAGGAAGCCCACTGACTCAGAACAATGTTACCCTATACACAACAAATAGTTGGCAGCAATTGTACACTGTGTTGAGAAATGATGCTGTTAACTGGAAGGGGCAACCTTTCCACCCCGCGTCCTGACAGACCACAAGTCACTTCAGTACTTCAACACACAGTCCCACTTGACATGCCACCAAGCAGGCTGGGTCAAGCGTCTATCCCCTTACCAGTTGCGCATCAATTACAAGCCTGGGAAGGAACTTGTCACAGCTGACACCCTCTCACAACTCTATGTAGCATCTATCACTGGGGATGACAGTTTGGACCCAGACTGGCCAATGCTTTACCTCTGTCCTAAGGCAACTTGTTACAAAGGCCTTAACTCAGTAAACACACCAAGATGAAGGACAATGAAAGCCAGTTCACCACCAATGCTGGCAATGTCTGCCGCCAGGCAGAGACAGGTGAAAAGATGCCTTATATTCCCACCACACAATGAGTCAACACAATACTGCATTACCACTACACCTTGGGTCACATCATAGGACGCAGCCTCTTTGAGATCATGAAACAAAAGGTTTGGTGGCCCTGTATGCACCAGGATATCCTGGATATCCTTGAAACATGTGTGCTGTGCAAAAATAATATATCCAAACCTGCACCTCCCAAGTCTGTCCTGCCCATCAAGGTCATGGAACCCTTTGAGCAGTGGGCCCTTGATGTGGTTGGGCACCTCCCTGAAGACAGATTGGGAAAGAAATACATCATAACTGCCATTGACTACTTCACTTGCTGGTCAGTGGCTTGGGCAACAACTAATCACACCAACATCACCACCATCCACTTCATTGGCAAGGAAATTGTGGCCTGCTTTGGGCAGCCCAAATGTCTAATCACAGATGGTGGTCCCAAACTTGTTGGCCAGGTCATGAAGGCGTACTGTGCCAAGAATGCTCTCCAACAGATAGTTATCACTCCCTACCATCTGCAAGCCAATGGGTACGTAGAGCAATTAAACAGCTCACTTGTCATGAATGACATTTCAATTTTTGTATTGAAAACCCAAGAGTCAAACCCCAGCTCCCTGAAGGCGGAGCAAAACCTCCAGGACAATCCAAGACCTGCCAATCTGTTAAGTCACAGACTTGAATTGTTAAATTATCCCGCAAACTGCCAGCCTGCTACAAAAAATTCCCTGGAATCAAACCCTGACCCTCTAAAGACTACTCAAGTCACACAAAGTGAACGGGAAACTGCCCACTTGTTAAATTGAAAACCTGAGTTGACAAGTTACTCTGAGACCCGCCAGCCTCCCAAGGACAATTCCCTGAATGGTCACCAGATTGATGCCAACCTTGAGCTACCAAAGATCTGGAACTATGCAGAGGCTGTAACTTGCCTTAAGGAGGTTAAAACAAAACCTACTATTAACTCTTCCAATGACCACCAGCAACTGCCAGCCTTTCATCCAGAATGGGTAGTACAATTGAACTACTCAGGTGACATAGTGAACAATGGCGGCAGAATGAAGCATTGCCACTTCTATTCACCAGAGCAGGCACAACCTGGATCTGCCGCCCTTGAGACTCTAAGCCAAGATCCACGCCCAGCCAGTGATATGCCTGCAAAACTGAACCCTTCAAAAATTGAAGAAGCAAACCCCCATGGTATAAAACCCCAGCGCCATGATGAAGACCACATTGTCATTTTTGATAATAAAGTTTTATGAACCTTTGGTTTGAACAAATCTTACCCTATCTAGTTTTAGTGATCTTCCATCTTAATTCCAGTCAAGCAGACCACCAGGCCGCTGCCCCCTCCAGAGACCAACCTACCAAATTGCCCCAGTCATTATACTGTCCTCCAGGAGCCCCCTTTGGACCTGTGCACTTTACTGAATACCCCCCAACCTGGCCTATTCAGAATACAAATTGGAAACCATCCTCATTGCCAATCCCTTGGCAAGGACTAGAAGTACCAACTACGTAGGACGCAAAGGAAAGAGGATTGAGATACCGCCCTTATTGTTCAAAGACAAATACAGCTACCTCTCCGCTACTTTGTTCCCATGACTCCGCCATTAACCCCAAGACCAGACCACCCACTGGAACCCATTGCTGCATCCCAGACCACCTCTACCCAACTGTTTGGAGTACTCTATATTACTTTGACAGGATTGGTGAATTCCATGGTCCCCAACTCTGGACCCTGGTCCCTGCTTGGGCAATCTGTCTCTTACATTATCAAGTTAGTACCCATTCTATGGTGGGCCTTACCCGCCAGCTCGGCTGCCCCTCACCCCAAGCCGCCCAATGCCTCTACCTATGACTGGTTTCCTGACATAACTGGTCCAACTGATTGCCAAGCTCTTTCAAGAGCACCCCAATACCATGTAGACTGAACACTTGCCTACTGCTCTACTTATCCTACAAGCAAGAATCTATCAAGGCACCAGGTTCAGCCCTAGTGCCTTGGCCTTTGGGACGCCTGACAGTATGACAGGAGTTGAACAGGGGAAGCTACGGTCTACAGTTCCCAGAAAGCCCCCTGTTGACAACTCCATTCCTAAATCAATGGCATGCCAAAGCCCAAGAAGTTGAGCACAAACAAATTGAAGGAGTGACAAAGCACCTTGAAACCAGATACGCTGTAGATGACCCTGTCTATACCCTCAACCCCAATTTGGCTAAGTTGGAGCCCAACCACCTAGGGCTCTTCAATATAGCTGTAGTCTATGACAATCACACCTATTGGCTTAGAGATGCCTAAGGAAACACCAAGACACTCCACCACAATTGCTTGCGCCCCTGCCGCGCCATTCCCACACAAAAGTTGTTTGTGCGGACCTTCTCAGATCTCCCGCAGACTCCAATCCTGGTGTCTGACAACAAGCAGGGGGCAAGGGGGTGTTTCAACCAAGTTTCCTGACTTGCCTGCCAACGTATCTTACGATACACAGGGGGCACCCAATGAGCTGCCCCTTGACGTATCTAACAACATGGATCAATATGATGGCAATATCAAAAAGCGGGCACTTTCTCCTAATTAGGAGCACTACCAATTCAACCTGCTGATCCCCAAACAAGTTATTCCTTGGCTCAAATTCTTACATGGAACTTCCCACTGTGCCACCCCCTTATGGCCGTGTGGCTTTCCCCATATAGTATATTAATCACAATATTCCACAATAAACAATACCTTATTCTTATTATTCTGTCCTTTCTATTAGACTTTTGTCTTCCCCAATTCCAAATAATGAACCCTCATTGGTTCAGTTGCAATAACAGCACTATTTTACACTTGAGCAGACAGACCCCTTGTCAACAAAAGATTTTCCAACCTCATGAAACTACCCACAGTTCAAAGTAATGTCAAGAGAGTTATCATGGCAGATAAAAGGAGCACACCAGTCACCAAAGAGGCAACCCCCTTTCATGCCTAAATAGGAGACGTAGAGACTATCCTTAGTGGCCCAATAATACAAATACCCAAGTACAACATTCTACTTGGTCTGGACTGGATGAGGAAGACCAAAACTTATATCAACTGGGATAGCACTACCCTCACCATACAATGAGGTGAGGTGCACCATCACATGTAACCAACTCATCTTGACACACTTATGAAGTATCATGTGTTTGTGAAAATTGTGGAGACAGAAGAGGAAACTGACCCAAGAAAGATCAACTGGAACCCTGTACACACAAACTTATCCACTTCAAAAATACCAAGACCAGAAATGAAGAGGGCTATATCCAAGATCAATTAGTCAGTGATTTCCCTCTGTCTTCCAAGAAACCCTACCAGGTTTACCACCAGCCCGCAGCATACAACATGAGATTGACCTAAAAGGGAGTTTACCTAAGGCACAACCTATCTACCACCTCACACCACAAGAAGACAACACCCTAAAGACTTACCTCAATGAAGCCCTTGAGAAAGGACTCATACAACCATCAAGGTTGCCTTTCAGTGCTCCTGTCTTCTTTGTGGCAAAGAAAGACAGAGACCTCTGCCTAGTCACAGACTACAGAGCACTCAACAAGATCACAATTAACAACAGTTATCCCCTGCCCCTGATTGAAAACCTTTTTGGCGCCCTGAGGGGTCCTAAATCTTCATAAAAATTGATTTGACAGCAGGCTACCATCAAATTTACGTAAAGCCTGAAGACATTCCAAAGGCAACATTTAGAACTAAATACAGATCCTTTGAATGTGTTGCTCTCAATTTTGGGACAAGCAATGACCCCAGCACCTTGGTGACCTTCATGAGCGAGGTCTTCAAAGAACACATTGGAAAACAGGCAATTATTTACCTGGACAGCATCATCATCTATAGCCCAAACTTGAAACAGCACTGGGAAGACGTCCGCCTGGTCCTCCACACCCTTGAAGAAAATCAACAAATCTCAAAACCATCAAAGTGAAAATTCTTTTTGGCTGAACTTCCATTCCTTGGTCAAATTATAAGCAAGGACGGAATTGAACCAGATCCAGACAAGATACGCACCACAACTGAAATGACAGCCCCAAGAAATAAGAGCAAACTCTGCACATTCCTTGGAATGGTAGTCTACATAAGAAGGTTCATCCCTGATTGGGGTACCCTAATAGCCCTGCGTCTGCCATTATGGGTAAAACAACCAAGTTTTTCTGGATGCCACTGCAAGACCAGCACTTCTGCCAACTAAAAGAACATATGATCACCGCCCCTATCCTTCAATACCTGAATCACAAGGGAATCTATGGGCTAGAACCCAATGCTTCTAATTAAATCATAGGAGGAGTACTCTGTATTCAAACGGGAGAAAAAGACTTCCTCCCCATGGCGTATGAATCAAGGAAGCTATCTGACAGCAAACAAAGATACCCCATACAAAACAATGAGTTGGTAACCATCATACATTGCCTCATGAAATGATGATACTATCTGGAAGGGGCCCAAAAGTTCAAAGTACTCACAGATCACAAGTTACTGATATTCTTTAAAACACAACAACACCTGTTAAGAAGACAAGCCAAATGGATGAGTCTCATACAGAGATACCTCATGCAAATCAAATACAAACCAGGCAAGGAAATGCTTACTGCAGATGCCCTGTCAAGGCTATACAGCAAACTTGTCTTTTGTGCTGATGGCAACCCTGACTGGCCCATGTTAATCATGGGGAATATCCAGGAAGGGTTCCCACCTAGCACCCCAATGTACATCCAAGAGAAAGTCCTTAAGAACAAATATCTTTTCAAAAAAGTATATGGTACCTTGCACCAAATACTTCCAAACGGTGACACTGTACCTTACGTCCCCTCAACACAAAAGATTGACACAGTCCTCCAATATCACAGAGAACTGGACACACCTGTAGCAGGAAATTGCACAAATATCTCAAGAAATACTACTGCTGGCCCAACATGCTAGATGATATCAGAGAGGTACTGGAACAATGCAAAGTCTGCAAAAAGTACACCCAAACCAAAGCACCACCAAAGTCAGTAGTATCTGTATCCATCACATAACCCTTCAAGGTATGGTTGTTGGATATTTTGGGACCAATGCCTGATGAAAACAAGGGCAATAAGTAAATCATAAAAGCTATTGGCTATGCTACTAGATGTCCTATAGCACAAGTCACAAAAGAGAACAAATAAAATGATGTGAGAAGATTTATTGGCAAAGAAATTAAATCTAAGTTTAACAACCTGAACTTCTGATTACTGATGGAGAAACTAAACTCACAGCCATAGACACCAACATCTTACTTTCCAAGAATGAGATAAAACACACCATTTCCAGTTTATATCACCCACAAGTAAATGGAAGAGTAGAGCAATTGAACGGCTCCCTTGTAGAGGCACTCAGCAAATTATCTTCCAATAATCCAAAATTATGGACCAACATACTCCCAACAGCACTAATAGTGTGCCGTACACAGGCCAATAAAAAACAGGGAAAAGCCCATATAAACTTGTATATGGACACAAACATGCAATTATTAGTACTACAATAGGGCCACAGTTACTATAAAGTCATGCCTCCCCCTTAGGCCTCCACTTCAATTTCCGCGTAATTCTTGGGGATCTCATCAAATTGCATTTTGAACAATTATCAAAATAATTACTGGAAAAGCATTTGGATTGATAATTGTGGAATTATTTCAAAGATGTTCCACCTAACCAACCCAAGAGACACCCCTAGTTAAATATTTTGTAACTGTGCTGTTTTAGCAGAGTTAAAAGGGGAAAATATTTAGAGGATAGATAATAATCTTTATTGAGAGATAGTGATTATATAGCTATTGTGAATCAAGGATAACAGGAACATGATTGTGTTGATCATACAGTTGAATGGTGAAGGAGGTAACTTGATCCTGGTAATGAGTCAAGCGCCAAAACAACATATCCACCGTAAAGGATTGCCATTTGTTCTTGCTGATGGATTTGGTAATTTGAGTTGACTTCCTAGTTTGGCTACAGGTCACTGGAAGGTCAAGTTGCGGGTCACAAAACTGCTTAGTTGAAACCTTGTTGGCAGGTTGAGTCTGCTGTTTTGACACCTCTTGGCTGAAGGTTGGCCTCCTCTGGGGGTAGGTTGTCAGGGAGGTTGTCAGGAGCCCAGGCGCAGTACTAAACTTGCTGTTGTTTGGTTGCTGATAGGATGTTTTCTTGTTGTTTTTGTTGTGACTTACAGGATCTTAGTCAGTTGTGATGATGGACTTTGTTTGCTTGTGTTTTCTAATTCCTTGTACTATTTAAGTGTTGTTTTTGTTTAAATTTAGTATTATAGCAGGGCCCACCATCTTGGGCTGTAATTTATTCTTGTCTGTGTTCATTACTCATACCTTGTCACCAACTTCATGTCTATTTTATATGGTAATGAACGTGTTTTGTAGTTGTTTCTCTTATTTTTCCAGCTGATCACTGTTGACTTGCATCAATTGAGGTGCTGTGCAAGGAGGGGCCCTGCTAGTTATTTCTAGCTTTAGTCCTGAGAGAGCCTGTATAATGTTGGGTTGTGTGCTGTCAACAAGCTCAAAAGGGCTCTTCCTGGTGGATCTGTTCACACAAGTTTGACACACAAGGAGTGCAGTTGATAGCTGTTTATGCTAGTCCTCAGGTCTCCCAGAAGTGAGCTTGGAAAGGGCTTGTACTAGGCTACTGTTTAGCTGCTTGACCTGTCCATTGGCCTGAGGATGGTAAGGCATTGTTACTGTATTCTGGACCCCATTTTTTTGCAAGGTATATATTGGTGTTTTTGGAGGTTACTTATTTGCCTCCATTGGTGATTAGCAGTTCTGGCTTTCCAAACCTGCTGATTATTTCTTTGCCAATGAATTGTCGGAAGTCATTGCCGGTGTGTGCCTTCACTGCTTGGGCTAATGGCCACCTTGTTGCAAAATCAATGGCTGTGATGATGTATTTTTTGTTGTTGTGCTTTCCTGGCATGGGGCCCACGATGTCAAGAGTCCATACCTTGAACAGTAGTTGGGTTTGAATGGGGAGTACAGACTTAGGCGGGGTTTTGCTTTTGGCAAACTTTTTGCAGACCTCGCACTGTTCTAACACTTCCTGGACATTGCAGTATAAGGTTAGCCACCAGGCTTTATGCTTTAGGAATTTTTATAGATTTTGGCTCTTAGTATGTCCAAGATCTCTATGGTAGCAAAGAATGGTATTAACTCATTGATATATGAGGATGTAGGGAATGGTCGTGCCATCTGACATTTTTCTGTGAAGAGTCCCATATACGTCAGCAAAGAGATGCTCATTCTTGATGACCGTTTCTTTGGTGATATCAGTTGTGCCTGCAGGAAACCCTTTGTCTTTTGTACGTAGCACTAGGAGAGGCCAGTCTGGGTTGAGCCCATTTTCTCCCCTAGAAGCGCGGACATATAGATGGGACAGGGCGTCTGCCATGGCAAGCTCAGCCCCGGGCTTATATTGGATGAGCATGTTAAACCTTTCTAGTATTTCCATCCACCGCGCTTGGCGGCATGACAGGTTTGCTTGTGTCTTGAAATAGATGAGCAACTTGTGATTGGTTAATGCTGTAAATTCTTCCTGCTGTTCCATGTAACAGCGCCATTTGACTAGGCAGTGTACAATGGCCAGTAGTTCTTTGTTGTGGATTGGGTATCAACACTTGCCATCCATCAGTTTGCGTGACTCATAGGCTACAGACAGGAAGTCACCGTCACTATTCTTAATTCGTAGTACTCCCCTAATGGATGCATCTGAGGCGTCAGTTTCCATCTGGTACTCTCTGTCCCGTTTGGGATATTGTAAGATGGGAGCTGTCGTGAGCTTTTCTTTGAGACATCTAAAACAGAGGTCATGTTGGGGGGTCCATACAAACTTGGACTTGGCGCCTGTTATGGCGGACAAGGGGGCGGTCAAGACACTACAGTTGGGTATGAAGCGTCGTACATAGGCCACTATTCCCAAGAAGGTGTGTAGTTCTGACTTGTACTTGGGAGGTGGCATCCTCAGATGGCTTGTATCTTTTGACTGTCAGGTTTGATGCCGTCTTTTGAGACTATGTGTCCCAAGAAGGGTAGTTGCTCCTGGAAGAACTGGCATTTGGAGGGCTTGGCCAACAATTTGTGCCGTTCCAAGGTTGCAAAGACTTCCTCCAGGTCTTTGTGGTGCTGTTTCACTGAGGGGCTGTAGACAATAATATTGTCCAAGTATACTAGGGCATGTTTGCCTATATGTGGCGCAAACACTTTGTTCATGAAAGTTACAAAGGTGGACAGGGCATTGGTCATGCCAAAGTTGAGTACCACACATTTGTAGGAACCATACTTAGTGCAGAAGGCTGTCTTGGGGATGTCTTCCTCCTTGATACAAATCTGATTGTAGCCTGCAGTTAGATCAATCTTGGAGAAGACAGTGGCTCCTCCCAAGGTGTCAAAAAGGTCGCCAATCAGTGGCAGTGGGTAACAATTCTTAATGGTGAATTTGTTTAAGGTGTGGTAGTCTGTGACCAGGCGTAAGGTACTGTCCTTTTTAGCCACAAATAATACAGCGGCCCCAAAGGGAGACTGTGAGGGGCGTATAAGTCCTTTTTCCAGTGCCTCCTTGAGATAGGCGCGCAGGGTGTTGTCCTTGTTTGGGATCAGTCTGTAGATGAGGTGTGCCTTGGGTACAACCCCCTTGAGTTGAATGGAGTGTTGGATGTGCTTCTCAGGGGGTAGCCCAGGTAACACTTCTTTAAAGATTTCTGGGTGACAGGCCACAATGTTGCAATCTTGAGGCGTGGAGATGTCCTGGTGGTCCTTGAAGTGTATGATTTCATACTGGCAGGAATCCCAGTCAATTGTTTTCAGGTTTTCCTTCTTGTCCAAAGTCTCTGTGATGCGTACAAAGATGTGGTCGCATAGGATTTGGTCCACAGAGTCCAGGTAGATCTGGTGATTGACACCTTCACGCTTGATGGTCAACACTGAGGTTGCCCAGTCCACGTAGGGGTTGTTTTTCCGTAGCCAGTCTAGTCCCAGTACAATGTCAAACTTAGGAAAGTCAATGACGGGGCCTTGGATGGTGGAGTGGAGGTTCTCAAGCATGACAGAGAAGGGGGCAGTTTCCTTTATCACAGCAATGTGATGTTCATCAGCCAGGACCACGTTTTTAATCTGCAAAGGATTAGTGGCCAGCTTGAATTTATCCACAAAGCTGCTGTTGACTAAGGTTCAATCTGCGTCCAAGTCCAGGAGTGCTGAGCCTGTGTAACTGCAAAAGCGGAAAGGGTAAGACATCAATTTATTGGGATGTCTGGCGATGGTGTATAGTACTGGGTCTTCCAAGGGTACTTGGATCATTAGACATCGGTCTATGTCCTCGGGTTGGTATTCATTGTTGGGCAAGTCAGGAGTTGTGTGGGGAGAGCTTGGCTTGCTTAGTGCTCTCCCCGGGCTTTTCCCTCATCTTGGTTGCCTTGGGTGGCAGTGACATGGAAATGGGTACAATTTGACTAGCCGTTGCTTCCATTCCCATTCCCATTCAAACCTGTGGGTTTGTGGTTGTTGTTGCCGTTGCCTCCAGGAGGTGGTTGAGAGGAGCGCCTGTCTGGATGGGAGTCCTTGGGCCTTTCTTGTTTTCCAGTCTGTGCCTTGTGTAGAGCGTTGGATGTTTGTTCCGCTTTTTCCGCTTCACGGTACAGGCTTTGCAGGTTGGTTACCTGGTCCAGGTTCACATGTCTCATCACGTGCAACTTGAGGGTGTTGTAGTACATGAGGTGTGTTGCTGTAGTGCCAAAGGCCATGTCAGATGGGGCACAGAGACGGAGTTCCTTGTAGATGCGGGTGAGTTATTTAACAGTGCCTGTCTGGGTCAGGTTCTTTACTTGGTGTATGATCATGAGCGCCGTATCCTTAAGCACAAATCTCACCAAGAAGTCCTGTTTGAAGGTGTCCCAGTTCTTGTCAGTGTGCTCTTTGTGCCACTTGTCACACCAGATGCCAGTGTCATGGGTCAGGCAAATGGAAATCTCTGCGATCCAAAATTGCTGTGGGCATTCCATCTGAGCCAGCTTGCTTTCGGTGGACTGGATCCATGTGGCAGCATTGTTGTTGTTGGCCCCAGCAAAGGGCTCTAGGGCAGCGCTGCAAAGTCTTTGTGCTACATAGGCAGGCATGGTGGTTTTGTCAGCTGGTTGCGGCATTGAGGAGGGTGTCTAAAAGAACCCTTGTGCAGACATGGTGTTGAAGGCAAGTAGCGGGATCACCATGTTTTGGTAGAGAACAAAGCCATCAGGTATCTTGGTACCAGGAGTATATGGAGTCCAGTCAGGCGGGAGGCCAGACATAATTCTGTCGAGGATTTGTTGGCCGCGGCGTGTGTGGGCAACAGGCAAAATTTTAAAGGAAAAAGTAGGATGGAAAACCTAACTGTGCAACCAATTTTGTAACTGTGCTGTTTTAGTAGAGTTACAAGGGGAAAAATATTTAGAAGCTAGATGATAATCTTTATTGAGAGATAGTTATTATATAGTTATTGTGAATCAAGGATAACAGGAACATGATTGTGTTGATCACATGATTGAATGGTGAAGGGGGTGGCTTGATCCTGATAATGAGACAAGCGCCAAAACGAGGTATCCACTATGAAGGATCATCATTTGTTTGTTGATGGATTTGGTAATTTGAGTTAACTTCCTAGTTTGGCTACATGCCACTAGAAGGTCGAGTTGTGGGTCACAAACCCGCTTAGTCAGAACCTGGTTGGCGGGTCAAGCCAGCTGTTTTGACACCCCCAAAGATTGCTTGGTATTACTAGGTGCTTGGTGAGTTGGTTCCTTCCCTTTTTTTGTACAGGGCTGGTTGGATCAGCTTTAGGGTGTTTCTTTGAACTACAGAACAGTCTTTTGGTTTGATCATAATAGTGTACCTTTCTCTTGAGTTATGTCGCTGCCTCCTAGATAGTTGATGACAGATCAGAGAGCTCTGTCTCTACCATGCCAATGCTCTGTTTAATGGTTGAAAGTTTGGCTATGAGATGACCTAATTTCTGGTTAACCTTGTCCATGATCGCCTCTCTTCTCATTCTTTGCTATCCTTGCCTGTCTCTGAGGGGAGAAGTGTGATGGCTAGAGAGAAATTCTTTGGGTGGGTTTAGATGTAACAGCAGGGCTTCATTTATAGATTGTTTTAAGAGACTAGTGGATGCCAGTCATGGAATCAGGATGTCTTGATCCTTCAAATTTGTTGATTCAAGTTTGAGATTTGAATTTGAAAGGTACATCAAGACTTGGGCAGATCGAGTCAAGTCAAAGATATTTTCGATTGGGCCAATGACTTTCAAGAGGTTGACCCTGCTGTTTTGAGAATGAAACCATGCATTTGGCCTAGAATCTAGACTAAAAACAATTTTGCTAGCAAAACATGCAACGTATAAAGCAGTAGAGTTGGCTTTGGAAGCTAAAATGGATTTAGATTAAATTTCTCAACGGTGGTATGTGTTAAGGGATTCCATTACTACAAAATTATAAAATTTTGTAGAAACATGAATCTAGGTTAAATCCACATGCTCTATATTTTATAGATAAGTTCAGAAATGCATCTTATTTTTTTAGAAAAAATACAGGCAGTGTTTTGCTAGAGAAAAGGAGCAAGCAAGCCGGATCATTCAGTATTATTTCCATTGAAGCTCCAAGTGGACAGAATATATAAACTCAACCTTTTCTTTAAGTTACCCTGACTTCCATTTTAAAACCAATGTAGTCGATCTGTAGCAACTTCATATCGATATGTCCCTGTTTACTTAATAGCATTGGATATTCAAAGGTCGCTACAACAATAGCTAAAGATTGAAATACCTTATGAAGATATCCAATGGTTAATATAAATAATTCCACATGTATTACATACTAACTTGATAGACTCAGAAACATAAATTGTAAGCTCGGCTGCTTTTATCTTTCCAAAGTATTGGCATGTAGGTTTTACGATTTGGTGTGAATATTAAATTAAACAAAAACTACGTCTTTGAATTGCTGATTTAAAATGTGTCTAGCTCTGTTGTGAGAAATCCAAATATTACTTGTATTCAGGCATTGCAGCAAACCATTCTTCTAATGTGTTTAAAATTAAGAAGCAGAGCCGTACTGAATCACTTTTGATGGATCTATAAGGCAATAGAAATATCGGTTCAAACTCTTGATAGAGATCAGTTATGCACTAATCGGAGCTGCTAGGTCATAGGCGTCCTTGGTGAGAATTTTGAGTGGAGACTACTGAACTTCTAGGACAATTACATTGTTTAAACACCAAAAAACAACTGTTTTCAGAAAAATAGAAATAAAGCAGCAAGCCAACGATGAACTCACATTCTATAACAGACATATTCCAAATATCAAATAGAGCCAATACCCTCGGGAGTTTTTTTAAAATTTGAAGAACCAGTGATGTACTAGCCCTTTCTAGTGAACGTACCTTATCGTCAGTAGCAATTTGATCGAATGTTGTAAACCCCTTTAATTGGAACTATGACGCGTAAAATGCAGCAAGCTACTAAAATGAAGTGCGATAAGCAAGCTATGCTTTTTCTTTGGGAAGGAGAGCTTTACATATCAAAGTTTTAATCTTGGTAAACTAAAAACACTACAAGCACTTTAAGTTTCTTTTTTTTCTTGAGTTGAAGCGTCTGTTGTAGAAGAGGCTGAGGGCTTAGGAGGTGCTAAAGAAGAAAGCCAGGGTACAGGGGCACTGTTAAGGTAAGGCCAAGGAGGAACAGTAATCTTTGTTAAATAGTTAGGCTCATGCTATTAAAGCTTGGAAAGTGGGACAATACTTACCAAAAGTCCCAAGATTATTCCAGCGCCATAAATACCCAACAATTCAATGAGGTTTTGTCGGTAAAATCCAATAATGAACGAAATGATCTAATTTTTAACAAAACCAAGAGAGAGAGAAACTTACACCAGAAATAATGGTAATGGACTGAAATAATCGCATGGAAACATATTGGCCTTTAAAGTCCTAAACGAAGATGGCGGTTTTAGATATATGGTTTTTGAGTTTATTTTAGCGTAAATATATCTTACAATTGCACCAAATTGAGAATCAAGGATATTCATCTTTAAATAAAAAAAGATCTAACAAAGATTAGGATGTAGTGTAGAACTTGTTGGGTATTATATAATGTAAACACTGGGAATGGCTGAAATCTAGACACGTATTGTGGCTATTAGGGATGCTTCGGCTCAGCCGCGGCTAGCTTTCGGCTCTAGGCCGCTATGGCCAAAACGAAATATTCAAATATTTGCACATTATAAATAAATATTTGAACACAGCAGTCAGGAGCCAGAAACTGGCCGCGGCTGCCCAGGGCTTGGCCGAAGCAGCCCTAGTGGCTGTGGCGGACCATTCCAGCAGAATCAATCCATCCGCCTTGGATCTTTTCACTGCTTACAGCGGATCCTTCTAAAATATCCATCGAGGATTGTACTAATTAACTAAAATACACGAGCGTAGATCCACTTATGAAGCCTTATTCAATATTTAAGAGGATATGTATATAGAACTTACCTCCATTTATATTATTGATATCCATACTAATCATTAATGGGACAAATTATTAATAAATACATGGATGAATAGAGGTTAATTCATCTCTTAATTCAGAAGCATGAATTATGATGAATTGCATCAGCACTGTAACCTTAAAATCCATCACATTTTATCTTATTGACAAAGGAGGGAGGAAATAATAAGGCATAGTAAAAGCCATATTCATAAAAAAGAATTATTCAAACTGGTAATGTGATAAATTTAACTCCCTAGAAGTCAACTCCTCAATTCAAAAAATCAACTACAGGCAATTGAGTAGAAGTTCTTGTAGCCCAATGCAACTCAATATACAAGCAATGTAGACTATTTTTCACTGAGAATCAGGGCATAATATGAAAAGCAGAACCAAGCCTCTTAAATTCAACTCAGATGAATAATCCCTCAAGTTTAAAGGTAAATGTTTGAGCATCCTATGTGTAAACCCACCAAGGAAACCCAGATCCCCAAAAATCAGGGTTATAAAAGCAAATGTGGCCAAGTAATACAATTTATATTAAAAATAAAACTACTTGGAAATATAGATCTCCTATATTTACTCTCTATATCTATTTTTAATGTTGTTTCTTGCCCATGATTGTAAAACAGACTTATAGATGCCTCCTGTTGATTTGGGATTGCCCTAAATAATTACTTGAACCGCTTATTTTTACTCAAATTCCTCAT
The DNA here is from genome assembly GCA_014839935.2 of Entomophthora muscae. Lineage (NCBI taxonomy): Eukaryota > Fungi > Entomophthoromycota > Entomophthoromycetes > Entomophthorales > Entomophthoraceae > Entomophthora > Entomophthora muscae. The sequence continues at coordinate 733,387 of QTSX02005688.1, read as the reverse complement.
GCATCTTTGTAATTATCAGCATCACCTAGGTTGATCCTCAATTGCTAACAAAGTCCATATAGATCTTATTGATACCAAGTATATACTTTTGGGAAGTACATGAAACAAAATAAAGGGGAAATTTTAAGGAGATGATGATACTTTATTGAATGCAAAAGAAGGGTATTGTATGCTATCACACCAAGCCCCCTATTGTCCATGTAAATTATAGCAGTCATGGGGCTTGTACAGGTAATGTTCCACTTAGGTTTTGGAACGTTTGATCTACGTACAGCATGAGTGTATGATAAGTGTGCCCCTCATTGTTTATTAATTAGGGTGTTTCTTGGGGAATCCTTTCCCCAGGAGGAAGTTGTTGAGTTGTGCTTTGTTACTTGACATAATAAGGAACTCTGGTAAAAGTCTTAAATACGTAAGACATGAGGTTCTGGCTTTAATTCTGTTTGATCTGTATATGAATAAAGATGGGATCTTCATAGTGAATGGAAGATGAGCGCTGAAGATTTAATATCAAAATCAATGAGCAGAAGCAAACTTAGTTTTATTGTAAAAAGGGGTGTTCAATTCTATACCCAAAGGTTTGATCCTAAAAGCCTTAGCAGAGATACTCCAAATAGCAAGAGGTGGGCAAGGATGCAAAAGTCTCAGGTATTGGTATCAACTCAAATTTGTGTATGGTAAACACCTCAGGACAGATGCAAAAAATATGGCCTTCACAGAGGTCACTTTGAAGCTGCCATCCACAAGGCCAATCAAAACCCCTAATGAGCTCAAATTCATGACAGGCCCCACCTCAAGATCAGACTCAGCAGATCATTAGGCCCACAAAAATTTGGCATGAGCGCACACAATGGGGTCCAGAAGAATACACCTTTATAGTATACTCATGTCCCCACTTGAAGATTACTATAAGAGGACCAACCCAAAGAGAATATAATTAATGAGCTTGACCACCAGCTTAATTTTGGTAGTATAGGGCTCAATCTCCTACCTGAAACTCAAGTCCTGGGGCTCAAGAAGCGTTGGAGGGGGACAACTCCAAGGATTTAGCCTGGTAAGCTGTCACATAGGCGGTGGCTGGGATGGCAATGACCTTATTGGCTAGCTCTTTTGACTTGTTGTTCAGGGCCAGGTGTGTAAGGTCTTGCCCATAATGGTGCAAGTTTATAGACTAGAGTGTGCAAAGCATTGGGATTCAAATTTAAAAGATATAAGAACATAGGAACTGTCTGTAAGATGATCTTACAGAAACCTGCTAAAAACCTATATTGCGTCACAAATGGAGTAATAGAGTGTAAAACCCCTAAGTAAAGAAGATAAAATAAAGTGTTCAATAGTGAATGATTTGTAACTAAGGGAATATCAATATTAGGATATTCACCATTGGCAAATTAATACATATAACTATTGAAAGATTCCTTAAGGAAAAAAATGGATACAACAAGCCTTTTGGCTTGTTGTTTTACAATTTCTATTTGGATTTAAGGAAAAGCTAAACTAAAAAAATGAATTATAAAACAAAATTCTTAAAATTACAAATTTGAAGTTAAAAATTTGTAAAAAGTTGAAGGGAATAAATCACTTAGAATTTTGGCTTAAAGCCTACTCTTCAAAAGCACTTTATTTATAGTAAAAAAGCCTTTTCTGTTGATGATTGATCACCAGGGAGGAAGCAGCAAAGAAGAGGAGCAACTGGAGAAGTTTGGAGTATCAGAGACAAGAAAAAGGGGAAACAGAAGCCAGTACTCTACGCAGATCTGCAACGTAAAACTGGGGGAGTGGCAACGACGCAAGCAGGAGTTTTGAAGGAAAATATAGATGAAAACATTCTAACTTTAAAGTAGAAATATATGTAAAATAAGAGTCAAGCAGACAGAGCAACAATGAAAACAACAATTTGAACACAAATCACGTAAAACAAAGGTAAAATAACTTTAGAATACTAAATTATTAACAATTTAACTTAACTTTTGAATATTAATAAATAACATGAAAGATTAAGTAAACTGAAAAATAACTTAAATATCTTAAGCAGCCTGCCCTTTGGGGCAGGGCATGACAAGGTGCAGCATCTAACTCAATAAGTGTGTGCCCCAAGATTGAGGGGTAGTGGCTTCACACTCATATATCATTGAAAAGGGAGACCCCCAGTAGTATGATGCTTGTGTAAACAATAAGAAAAGAGGGCTGGCAAGTATAAGTCCCAACTAGAGGCATCTGAATGAATCAACTTGTGTGTAATAGAGACCAGAGTGGAATTGGTTTTCTATAAAGTATCATTTGTAGAGGGGTTGTAAGGGGCAGCAAAAGACTGATGGGTACCCATAGCCTTCACCAATGAAGTCACAAGTCAGCCATTAAGATTATTCTTGTTATCAGAGAGCAGCACCTGGGGGCAGCCATGGCAATAGAACACATCCTGGAGCAAGAACATGGCTGTAGGTTTAGCAGTAATGTCCTTGGTGGCTCTAGCCTATACCCACTTTCTGAAATGATCTGCTGCAATAAGAATAAACCAATGTCCAGAGCAAGAACAAGGAAGAGGGCCCACAGCATCCACACTGACAGTATGGAAGGTATGTTTGGGTAGTACTAACTCAAACTCTCATTGAATTGCTTGGGGGTATTGCAACTGACAATCATGACAAGCGGCTATAACAGCAGGACTAGCACAGGCATGCCTTCCCAATGGTAGTGTTTTGCGGGCTAGATGTAAGTCTTGGATATTTTCCATGCCCAGTATCTAGGTGGACTTGTATTACAAAGATACACACAGACCGGAGCAAACATATGGCAGGTATAGGGATCCAACCTTTTTTATTAACTGGTTATTCCTAATGATGGTATCTGTTGACAGCTTCTGCAAAGAGCGGATTTCTTTGGGCTCAGCCTCCCAAGCAGAAGGTTATCCTATGAGCTTGTGAAAGCAATCAGCTTCATTAGCGTTCAGGGTAAGATAGACATACAGGATAGACTATCAAATTTCTGATGATGAATTCCAGGAGGATGTACTACCGTAAATTCACAGCCCTGCAGCTATAAAGATTTGTATGCTAGGCGTTCTTTGGGCTCTTTCAACTGCTGGAGACAAAAAATATAAGGATGATCAGTCACTACTATGAAGTGAGTGCTGTAGATATAGTGCCTAGATTGCTTCACAGCCTGTAACACTACTAGGCATTCCTTTTCTGTAATGATGCAGTTCTCCTTATGCTTGTTGAGGATGCAAGGATAGTAGGCAACAGGGTGATACACCCCTTCATCACCCAATTGGGCCAGGATGGCTCCCAAGGCAACCCTGCTAGAGTTGATGTACATGATAAAGTCCTTGTTGTAGCTGGGGTATACTAAGATGGGCGCCTATTTAAGCTTCTATTTCAAAGTGTCAAAATATTGTTGCTGACTCTCAGTCCATTTGAATGGCACACCTCTCAGTAACTGTACTAAAGGTTCACTGAGCTTGGCAAAGTTGTGGATAAACTGTCTATAGTACCCCATTGTCCCCCAAAATACTTGTACTTCACAGAGGTTAGTAGGTGGAAGCATTTTGTTGATGGCCTCAACTTTCTTGATCATAGGTCAAATCTCTGTTTGTGTAGTCTCATGTCCCAGAAACTCCAGACAATTCTTGAAGAAAGAACGTTTAGAGGGTTTAGGCTTGAGGTCTGAGGCCAGCTTCTCAAATATTAGGAAAGGCATCTTTAAAGTGAACTAAATGTTAAGTGAAAGTGGAACTGAAAACAATGCTATCATATAGATACACCAGCACACAGGACAGATTTAATTCATGGAGGATAGAGTTCATAGCTTGCTGGAAAGTAGCAGGTGTGTTACACAATCCTTGATGCATGTGGGTAGGCTCAAAAAGTCCTTCATATGTGATCAATGTAGATTTATTTCTATCTTATAGAAATAGGTCTACTTGTCAATATCCTGAAGAAAGATCCATTCCAGATAATAACTTAGAGCCTCCTAGTTGATTTAGAACATCATCAATTTGAGGCAGGGGGTAATAGTCCTTCTTAGTAAGAGAGTTCTGGCATATGTAATCCATCACAATACAATGTACACCAACTTTATTCTTCATGATCAACAGAGGAGAAGCCCAGGGACTCTGGGAGAGGGATAGCAACCCAGCATCTAATATTTGTTTTAACTCTTTAGAGACCTGAGCGTCTTCAACTCTGCTACAGCAATATGATTTTGCTCTAAAAGGAGGAGCATCATCCTATCAATTTGATGTATGATCCCTTTAGACAGTCCATAATTATTAGGGCCTTGGGGAAAGATGTCTGAAAATTGGTTTAGAAGCTTTAGAACCTCATATTGCTGGAACAGGGTCAGTTGCAGGGGAATCTTGGGTGGAAAAGAGAGACAAGACTTTCAGCTCAGCTTCTGGTAAAGTAAGATGATTAAAAGTGCCAAATTGATGGAGATAGTGAACAGCAGGCACACTCTGTAGTTGACCATGACAAAGAACCTGAACTTTGGCAACTTAAATTGGGATAGCAGTGTCACAATAGCTTCTATAAAGCCAGGTATAAACTGTCTTAGTCAGAATACTGGGAAAGCACAGAAAACATTGAAAAATTGTGAGAATTGAATGATCTTAATCAAACTGTCAATCAAAAATGGGTTATGGCTTCTCCAGTTAATCAAAAGGATCTTAATCTTTGTACCAAGTTGACACTTATAAATTGCAGTAATATAAGGGTCACTAAATATGCCCTAGTTTATCAGAAAGGCCATCAGAAATCAATCACTCAAGGGGTTTTTGCATACTGGACATGTTGTACACTACAATGATGAATCAGGTTAGGGGTTGTAGATTCAGGTGAAATTGCTGAGTCAATAATTTTGGTACATATCTTAGTTTTCAAACCTGTTGAGATAAACATATATTAGTCAGTTTAGAACACATGGTCAGTTACAAAAAAATTTCAACTGGAACCAGTTGAAGATTAATTTACTCAATAAAGCTTCCATTTTTCTAGGGCCAGAAAACAAAAATAGTCAATCAAACAACAAAAATAGAGTCAAATAATGAATTCCAAAAATGAGATAGCAAAAACATGGAACTTAAATTCATAACATACACAATCCATTCACTTGCTGAAGCATTCTACATCAAATTTGATTATGAGTGTGTAGCAAATATTATATAAACAGAGAACACATGAGGTTCAGTCACAAAAGTGATGAACTCAAACACTTTCAGGGATCCACTCATTGGGAAGCCTTTCCCCAATTGAATGGAGAAGAGCTCCTAAGTTGAATTTGATCAGAGTGGAACCTACTGGAATTCCTATCATGAGCATGTGTAGAAGGTGGCCAAATAAACAGAATCTTCCCAAGAAGGGAGTGAAGTGGTTGAGAAGATAGTAAAGACTGGTGTACCCCAAGACTAACCTGGGGGCCTTGGGGTGGATGATTGGTGGGAATTGAGCAGTTTCAACATAAGGGGCATGTCTTTGACGTGGACCAAAACAATACCAAATTGAGTCTTCAGATTTGTCAGTAGGAGTTGGTTCAGGGTTTTGAAGTTAACATTTGCTCATCCATAATTAATTAACACACACAAAGTCCAAATAAGGAAGATGAACTTCATGTTGTTGGGGGGGGACCTTTATAATCTACTAATCAAGTGTTTAGAATTGATAATATATATGTATTGGGTTGATAGGAAGTAAAGAAATTGTTGGAGCAATTTGGAAGGGAATAATTTGTCAGTTTAAATACTGACTTCAAGTGAGGAAGGGAACATTGGGGTTACCAGGTGGATCTGCAAGAGTGATTTAAGAAGTATTGCCTTGCAGGTCTGCAGCAGGCTGCAGCCTGCAATGCAAAAAGAGGCAGGTTGGGATATTGCATTGCAGTATTGTACCTTACTATGGTTGGGAATGGTATCTGGGGCTGGATGAGCAGTATTTCTTTGGCTTGATTGTTTCATTGAGTTTGATTGATCTCTTGGGCCCCTCAACATCTGTTTTGGGTGATTTCCACGTTTACTTTTAATTTGATTGGCTGTTGTATATTTATTAGATCCAAAATTCAATGCTGAATCTATATCATAGTTGTTTTTGTTGTCTGGAGCCTTAGTTTTTGATTTTGAAATAGAATTTATTATTGCAACTGAGGTTCAAACCTTGCCTGCCAACATATCTTACAATACACAGGGGGCGCCCAATGAGTTGCCCCTTGACGTATCTAACATTATGGATGAACCTGGTGGCAGTGTCAAATGGCAGGAACTTCATCCTAATTAGGAGCGTTGCCAATTTGACTTGCTGATTCCCGCACAAGTTATTCCTTGGCTCCAAACCCTACATGGAACTCCCCACTATGCCACCCCCTTGTGGCCTTGTGGCTTTTCCCATATAGTATATTAATCACAATATTCTACAATAAACAATACCTTATTCTTATTATTATGTCCTTTACTATTGGACTGTTGTCTTCCCCAATTCCAAATACTGAATTCTCATTGGTTCAGTTGCAACAGTGGTAGCAGAAGTAGGTTCCGACCTATTTCAAAAACAAAACCCCCCAAGAAAGGACGGAGTACAGGACACATGGCTACTCCACAACAAGAGGCGTTCCTTCCAATCCCCAAGGGGGACATTCCCAAAGGATATGTCATCTATCAAGACCAGTTAGTTCTCACCAGCATATACAATTGGCTCTGCCTTGGGCAGCGTGACGCTAGCGTCACACCGCCACAGTCGGATCTGTTGCAATGTATGCTCAATCTCCAGCTAGAGTCCTTCACTGGCGGTGTCAAAGGAGCTGACATTGTCAGTTGGCTCCAGTCCACCAAAACGCGCCTTTGTATCTGTCAGGTTCCTGAGTCCATGTGGGTTGCCACCGCATCTGGCCGCCTTACAGGGCCCACCACCATGTGGTTCACCAACTGGGCCAGCCAGGAATTTGATGTCACCTGGGCAACATTTTGAGACACCACCAAGTCCCGCTATAGCAAAACCTTCTCCCCCATTATCTTGGGGACTCCCCTCCTAGCCATCAAGAAGACTGGTTCTGTCTCTGAGTATCTCTCTGCGTGGCAACAAGCCCTTGCTGCCGCCCCCAAAGCAGTGACCAATGGGAACGCCATGTTGCTCACTCTCATTGTCAATGAGTTAAAACCCCATATTTGCAAGTGGGTTCCCGTAGGTTGCTGCACCTCTATTGACAACTGCTATAAAGCCATTGTAGAGGCCAGTAACCAGGCTTCAATGGGCTTCCGCCGCACCAACAATCCTCCACCCCAACCACGTCCTGCACCTAGTAATGGCCAAGGTCAAGTGGGACGCTGCCAACCTTGACAGCAAGAAGGTGCAGCTAAACGCCCCTGCAAGGGGGAGCTCCAGCTAGCGCTAATTGAGGACCAGGGAAAAGCCTGGGGGTTGTAACAACGAGAGGCCCTACAACCCTGACTGACCTGCCCTCTCAGCCCTTGCTTGCAAAGAACTCCTGCAACTACAATCTTCACGAGGTGAAAACCCTAGACGTCTTCCAGATCCATAGCAACAACCCCGTGCTGCAAGCCGCTCATTCCGCAAATAAAGTAACACACTTGTCCTATCTCTTCTGTTTCCATGGGAACACCCACAAGTTACTGGTAGATACCAGGGCTGATCACACCATGGTAGATCAGATGTTTGCTGACTCCCAACAATTGGACCAAGTACCCAGCAGATTCAAAGCAGTACACGTAGCTGATTCCCGCAGAATTGCCATCACCCACGAGATGGTACCCTTCTCTGTAAGAATGGGGAACGTCCAGGTCAAGCTCTCTGGACCAATCATGGCAGGCCTCAGCCACAACGTAATTGCTGGCCTTGAATGGCTCCAACATAACCGTCCTTACATTGACTGGGATACCTCGGTCATCACCCTCAATAGAAATGGGGTGGGTTTTCAGATTTACCCCATGGAAATGAACAAACTACTACATGACACTGTGTTTGTCAGAATGACAGAAACTGGATCATACAATTTCAAGGGGGGAAACTAGACTTTACCCAATGCTCCGTAAAGTTATCTGTGCAGAACCATCTGCAGTCCCTCCCTTGTCAGCACCACCACCACCAGCGCTAGCTGAACCCCTCAAGGAGTACAAGGACGTATTCAGTGAAACACTTGAACAACTACCTCCTCCCCGGGAGATCCAGCACGCTGTACAACTTCAAGGATTGTTACCTAAAGCACAACCATTATACTGTCTCACACCAAAAAAAGATGAAACCCTCTGCCAGCACCTTGTGGACGCGCTTGATAAGGGATTCATTTGCCCCTTGCTCTCTCCATACGGGGCGGCAGTCTTCTTTGTAGCTAAGAAGGATGGGTCTCTTTTCCTGGTCACAGACTACTGCACCCTAAATGAGGTGACAGTTAAAAATAAGTACCCCCTGCCGCTGATTGAAGACCTGTTTGATACACTTGCAGGCGCAAAGGTCTTTAGCAAGATTGATCTCACAGCGAGGTACAACCAGGTCCACATTGCACCAGGAGACAAGGCAAAAACTGCCTTCCGCACACACTATAGGTCGTTTGAGTGTCGTGTCATGAACTTCAGAATGACCAACGCTCCCTCCACCTTTGCCATGTTGATGAACAAAGCCTTTGAGAAACTGATTAGAAAGTGTGTGGTGGTGTACCTTGACAACATTATTGTCTTCAGTCAAGATCAAACCACGTACCTCCAACACCTCCGTGCTGTCCTCAACACCCTTTGGGAAAACCAGCTAAAAGCTAAACCCTCCAAATGTGAGTTTCTCAATTTGGAGTTGCTATTACTTGGGCACACCATCTCTGACCAAGGGATAAAGCCCAATCCTGCCAAAATCAAGGCAATCACTAGCATGCCGCCCCCTACAGATGTGGGCCAAGTGCAAACATGCTTGGGCATGGTTGCCTACGTATGCAAGTTCATTCCCAATTGTGGGGAACTAATTGCACCTCTCACTGAGCTCCTCAATACCAGACAACGCTTCCATTGGACCTCTGCCAGAGATCAAGCCTTTGAGACGTTGAAGCAAAGGCTCACAACGGCACCAGTACTGCAGTTCCCCAACCAAAACCAACAGTACGAGCTCAAAACTGACGCCTCTGACAGGGCCATAGGGGGCGTGCTAAGGGTAGAAATGGACAATGGTGTCTTCCTTCCCATAGCATATGAGTCCAGGAAGCTCACCAACTCAGAACAATGTTACCCCATCCATGATAAAGAGCTGGCAGCCATTGTACACTGTGTTGAGAAGTGGCGCTGTTATTTGAAAGGTGCGACCCACCCACCCCGCGTTCTGACGGATCAAAAGTCCCTCCAATACTTCAACACACAGTCCCATTTGACACGCCACCAAGCAGGATGGGTTGAACACCTGTCCCCCTATCAATTATGCATCAAATATAATCCTGGGAAAGAGCTCGTTACAGCCAACGCTCTTTCACAACTCTACGTAGCATCCATCACTGGGGATGACAGTCTGGACCCCAACTGACCCATGCTCTATCTGCGCCCTGAGGCGACCTGCTACAAGGGCCTTAACTTGGTCACCATCTCCAAGCTGAAGGATAACAAGAGTCAATTCACTATCAATGCTGGGAATGTCTGTCACCAAGCAGAGACAGGTGAGAAGACGCCATATATTACCACTACACAACAAGTAGACACCATCTTACACTACCACCAAATCTTGGGTCATATCAGAGGGCAGAACCTCTTCAAGATCATGAAACATAAGGTTTGGTGGCCGCGCATGCGCCAAGACATCCTGGACCTCCTTGAGACATGCGTATTGTGTGAAAAGAATACGTCTAAACCAGCACCTCCTAAGTCTGTCCTACCCATCAAGACTATGGAACCCTTCAAACAGTGGGCCCTCAACATTGTGGGACTGCTTCCTGAAGACAGACTAGGTAAAAGATATATTATCACCGCTATCGACTATTTCACGCGTTGGCCAGTGGCCTGGGCCACAACCAACCACACCGCCACCACCGTTACCTGCTTTATTGGCAAGGAGATTGTGGCTTGCTTTGGGCAACCCAAGCATCTCATCACAGATAGTGGGCCTGAACTTGTGGGGCACGTCATGAAGGCATACTGCGTCAAGAACACGCTCCAGCATATTGTCACGACCCCCTACCATCCGCAAGCCAACGGGCGCGTGGAACGGTTAAACGGCTCCCTGGTTCAATTGATTGCCAAGCTCTCACAGGAGCATCCTAATACTGTGTGGACTGAACATCTCCCCACTTCCCTACTGATCCTGCAAGCAAGAATCAACAGGGGCACTGGGTTCAGTCCTAACACCCTGGCCTTTGGAACACCTGACAGTCTGACAGGGGTTGAACAGGGGAAACTACAGTCCAAGGTTCCCAACAAGCCCCCCTTAGTACCAACTCCCTCCCTGGACCAATGGCGCGCCAAAGCCCGGGAGATCAAACACAAGTGGATTGTAGGGGGGACAAAACACCTCAAAGCTAGGTATGCCATAGGTGACCCCGTCTACACCCTCAATCCCAATTCTGCCAAATTAGAACCCAACCACCTAGGGCCCTTCAAGGTAGCTGCTGTCTATGACAACCACACCTACCAACTTGAGGATGCCCAGGGAAACACCAAGAAACTTCACCACAATTGCTTGCGCCCCTGTTGTGCCATCCCCACACAAAGGTTGTTTGTGCGGACCTTCCCAGACCTTCCGCAGACTCCAGTCCTGGTGTCTGATGACAAGCAGGGGGGGTGTTGCAACCGAGGTTCAAACTTGCCTGCCAACGTATCTTACGATACACAGGGGGTGCTCAATGAGTTGCCCCTTGACGTATCTAACGTTATGGATGAACCTGGTGGCAGTGTCAAATGGCGGGAACTTCATCCTAATTAGGAGCGTTGCCAATTTGACCTTCTGATCCCCGCACAAGTTATTCCTTGGCTCCAAACCCTACATGGAACTCCCCACTATGCCACCCCCTTGTGGCCTTGTGGCTTTCCCCATATAGTATATTAATCACAATATTCTACAATAAATGATACCTTATTCTTATTATTCTGTCCTTTCCTATTGGACTGTTGTCTTCCTCAATTCTAAATACTGAATCCTCATTGGTTCAGTTGCAACATTATATTTTGTCTTTGGTTTTCACGTTTGCTTTTGATTTTGCTTTTAAAATTGATTCTACTACATTCATTTATCAATTTCAAATGTGTTTTCAAATTGGTTTCATTAAAAGATTTGGTTTTGTCCTTGGTTTCTAATTTTGTATTTAAAATGCAACTTCTGGTTCCTTAATCATTTTAAAACAATTAAGATCTGGTTCCCATTTTGTGTTAGGGATGGAATCCCTTACAAACACAAAAAAACTCATTTTTTAAAAATATTGATTATTTTTGGGACTCAAATTGAAAATGGTGGATTTCAGGAGTGAATCTACCAAAATCTATTCAGGGAACTAAAGCATTATTTTCAATGTATGTGCTTCTAAATTTGGACATTTATGTCTTAGAGACTGTCTCAAAAAGGAGCTCACACTAGAATAAAATTAATTTTCTAGTGTTGAGGGTCTGAATGTACGGGTATTCCGGCTATTGCCATCACACCTAACATCCAGTCATTGCCCAATTTGGTGCCTTTCCAATATGCCAGTTGACATACCAGAAATGGCAACAAACCAATAACACATGACTGTCCAGGTATCCAACAACTCAAACCCATCCAGCACATGACCAGCCCCTGGGTTTGGTCCAACTAATATCCCCGCCACAGCTAAATCTATATAAGTCTAAAGTATCATTCAATAAAACATACTTCTTCTCCTCCTACTTTTATATTCAAAGTTTCCCCAAAAGGCGCTCCTTGTCACTGGTAGCACTACAGTTTTTGACCACGCCAATGAAAGAGAAAATGACTGAACAGAACCCGCCCACCTTTGCCCACATACTCAACCAGGCCACATCCCAGGAGACCTGGAAAACGTACTTCCACGCCCACAACATTGACAAAGATATTCCTAGTGGATGCACCATATTTGAAGGTCTGGTCATGCCCAAAGCATGCGCCAAGATAATTCAATACAGTTGCTCTCTTCAACCACTAACAAACGCACAACCATCTATCACAGGTGAAGTTGCCAACACCAAATACATTGGTATTGACAAGTTCTTTGGTATAAACAAAGAAAACGTCATCAACTGGCTAGACCACACAGCCGCTAAACTCCAGGCCAGCCGCATCCCTCATGAAAAATGGGTCCAGGAAGCCAGCAAGCGTCTATACAAGGCTGCAGCTAACTGGTTTGTCACCTGGGTTGGCTCACAAATCAACAACCAGCTTGACAACTGGGAAGAGTTCAAAGCCAACATCACCCACAATTTCTGCGTCACCAAATCTCTCCAAGACATTGCAATACAGCTCAGTGACCTTCCTCAAAAGACCACTATTGCAGCCTACGCCAACAAATTTGAAGAAATACGTTGTAAAATCCAAAACCCAGCACAAGCTGACAATGTACACACCAGAGAATCACTCATCAACAGAATGAAACCCTCTGTTGCTGCCCTTATCCGCCCAGAAGCAAACACCTCCATGCCCACGCTCATTGCTGAAGCCAAGCACACTGAAAAATGTGCCAACATGAAATATGCTGCACGCAACAGCAACCGCTCCTCAAACAGCAATGGTAGAGATAACAGCAATGGCAATAAACTCCAAAATACCAACCATAACAACAGCAACTCCAATTGTAACAACAGCAATTGTAGCCAAAGCGCAAACCGCTCCTGTACCAAGAAAGAGGACACCACCAAAGTTAACAACACTGAAGTAGCAACCCACTACAAATCTGACCCCACATTCTCTGACCTCAAAGGTCATGAAACAGAGGAACAGGGAAAAGAGGAGGAGGAACAGGCTTAAGTGCCCCTGTCTCCCCCCAACATGACAAGAAGAAGTACCAAGGCACAAACTTTGCTGCTTGCATCCCACGTGTCCCGCAATCCCCCATTTTTATGAACATAAAAATTAAAGATCACTCACAACTTCTTGTCTATCCATGCACTTACAAATTTCATACACATAAAATTTTATTTGACTCTGGTGCACAACACACTATGGTTAGCAAACCTTTTGTAACCAAGTACAAAATACCAGTTGTCAAATCCAACTTCAAATATGCCAGAATGGCAGACAAATCAAAAGTTCTACTCAAAGGCAAAACAACTCCCTTCAGAATTGACCTCCAAGGCATACAAACGTCCATAAAAGGACTTGTCATGAACAACATAAACTACAACATTGTAGCAGGCATGGACTGTTTCACCCAAGTGAATCCCAGCATATGTTGGAAAACAAAAACCATGACAATAAAACACAATGGAGTCAATTTCAACATTCTCAAAGAACCCAACAACCTGATTCTAAGAGATTCAGTATTTGTCCAAGTCATAAATCAAGATGACTTTGAACATCTAACCAAAGACAGTACCCTCCACATAATGAGGTACTTCAAATTTAATAATATACAAACACAAAAAATCCAATGCCCAGAACTTGCGGCACTCCTAAATGAATACACTCACATATTCAAGGAAGAACTCACAGAGTTACCCCCCCCCAAACAAGAGGTCAAACATGGCATTGACTTATGCAAAGCCATGCCCAAATCCGCACCCCTCTACAGACTCTCCCCCATGGAAACCCAAACACTTAAAACCCACATCAAGGACAATCTAGCCAAAGGATTCATTCACCCGTCTGAATCCCCGTGGGGGGCAGCAGTTTTCTTTGTAAAGAAAAAAGAAGGATCTCTTTTCTTAGTTACTGACTACAGAGCACTAAACGCAAGTACATAAAGAAAAAATACCCACTTCCCCTTGTTGAAGACCTATTTGCAAGGCTCTCTGAGGCAAAATATTTTCAAAAATTGACCTCACATCTGGTGTCAACCGCCAGAATTAACTCATTCTGCAAGTTGACTTACTGAATGTCAACAATTTGTCAACATTCAGTAAGTTGACATTATTTTGGTATTTATCTGCCAGAATCAGGCATTTCCAAAACTAAGCCGATTTTTCATAGTAAATTATTAAGTCAGAATTGCAAAATTAAAAAGGAACAGACATAATGTTGACACCATTTAAACAAAGGCTTAATTTTAAGCCAAAAAACTAATATAATTTACTATGAAAATGTAAGTTTCTTTGTACTTTTACATTAAGGTTGACTACAGTAAGTAATATCTGGATGTTGACCCCAAATAAGAATCCATAAATTTCTTAATAAAATACACAATATTCTAAAAATAACTACTTTTTATATTTTATACTACTTTTTTTATTAAATATATATTAAGATAAGCATTGAAAAAGACATATGCCAACTTTCAGAGCATTCTTTGTATTATTTAGATATTTACTGTTATTTTAAACTCACTGGATAAACTATAGTGTATTTCTGGAAGTCCACTTAAGCCAACACACATATGTTAAAACTAGAATTTATATATGTAATTATAATGTTGACTTTGTGTCAAATTGACGCGTTGCCTAAATTGCAACAAAGGAGTTTGGCTAAGCAAACAAAGTGACATAATTTAAGTGAGATTTAATAGGAGAGTTGCTAAAAAGAACGCTGACTGCCTGAATGTCAACACCTTCACTTATTTATTAGTAAAATACTGCCGCTTAACAAAAAGCACACATACAATGGTATGGTAATTCAGGCCAAAGTACCCAGGGCTGTACTTCAGACTTCCCTCTACAATCCCTATCATTTAATTTTCATAAGTTACATATGCAACTCTTTAATTTTTTTAAATTTAAAAATACTCAATTTTGGCCTTAAAAAACCAACTCTGGAAAATATTAACCAAGGTTTATAAGTGATTTACATAGTGTTTTTCCACTTTAATGCTGACTGTCAGTATGTTGACGTCAAAATTAAAGCATTTTTTATGCTGACAAACTAAATTAAATATTTTTGACTACTGTAACTACCAGAATGTCAACTTTTTATTTAAACATGGGTTTTTTTCTATTCTTTAATAATAAAATAGCTCTAAAATTACTTTCTATACTTCTATAAACTATTTACTTAATAATAAAATTTAAAACAAGTGATCATTATTTAATTTTATTCATGTTTCACATGATTATTCTTACTTTATGAACTCTACTCTAATTATTATAGGACAAATCTTCCAAGGAGCCACAAAATAACCCCAAGTCAACCAAGAAAGTACCCAAAGCCTCTGGAAAGGCCCAAAGTCCCTACCCAACAAAAAACCAGCCAAATAGCCCTCAACAAAACAGAAGACAAAGAAGAAGACCCCAGACCCTGAAAGCAAAGAGCCCTCCCTTTCCCCCTCCTCTTCTCCAAGCTGGTACCAATCAGAAGGAGATGAGGTTCCACTAAACAAGCAAGGAAGAGAGAAGATACCCAAGAGTTCAGAACCCCAGCCAAGCCCAGATTAATCAAGCTCAAAGGAATCAAGTCCCAAGGAATCAAGCTCATCCCAGCCCAGAAAGCACAAGAATCCAAATCCAGATAATTCCCCTCCACTGCCCAACAAATCTGCACCTCTATCCTCCTCATCAAGTATCAATAAAGAAGATCCTGATGATTATCTGTCTGAATATCATCAAGCACCAATTGGCCCATGGGATCCCCTAAAGGTTCACAATATATGTAACATCAAAGGAGAGTTTAAGCTCCCAAAGAAGTTCCCTCGGGTTTTCCCTCTAATGTCTGTCAAAGGAGTTGCAAGTTAAGTCTGTGATGGCTATGTTTTCAATTGCAACAATCAGAAGAGAGAAGGAAGAAGCAATCATTATGTATGTGAAGATAGAAGCTGTGCTGCCAGAATCAATACAGAAGGATGGGATAAAGTCACTAGTGAAAAAGGAGAACACACATGCAATGCTCCAATAAATCTTATTGAAAAGCTTCTAAAGTGGTACCTCTACCAAATGGTCCCAGTCTCCAAAGATGTCAAGGCTTCTGATCTGGAAGTTAAGGCCACCACACACCTAAGTAATGAGAACCTGAAGCTCATCCCTGACCGCAATCAGTTAGTGAAGTACATATGTGACAAACACTGTGACCTAGTCCCCCTAAAGAAATCAGCCATGGTTCAAGGAGAGTTAGTCTTGACAGAGTAGTTAAAGATGTTCAATGGTGATGAGGTATTCCTTTTACATGATGATGGTCCTTCAGCAGAGGCAAGAATTATATGCTATGCTACACAACAGAACCTGGAGCAGTTGAGGGATTCAGAGACCTGGTTATGTGATGGTACCTTTGCAATATGCCCCCGCCTTTTTACCAACTATGGATTGTACATTCCCTCATTGAAGGCAAGGTGCTCCCATTTGCCTACTTTCTGCTTCCTGGGGCAATGGAAGAGATCTACACAAGGGCCTTTAAAATCCTTCAGGAGGGCATCAAAGCCCTACCCAGTAATAGAAAGAGTCCCCCTGGCCATAACACTAGAGCCAATCCAGACAATGATTAAAAGGATGAAGCCACCCTTTCTGCAGAAAAAGAAGCTCAAGATAAAGCACTTGGCCCCTCAACTATAATTATGGACTATGAAACTGCCCAGTATAACGCTTTTGTAAATACCTTTGATGGAGAGGTACAGGTGTGTTTTTTCCATTATTGACAGGCTGTCAACAGGCAACTAAAGGGTCTACCTGAGCTCAGAAAGCTCCACTGTCTAGATACATCAGGAAAGTGCAAGTTCTTAATTCAGCAGTTTGTAGCACTAGCCTTTGTAAAGCCAGAGCATGCTGGACAAGCCTTTGAGCTCCTATGCCAGGATTCATATGCCAAGAAACATGATGGTGCCTTCTACCCTTTCATTGAATATTATGAACCACAGTGGATTGGACGTAAGGTCCCTAAGCGCCGGAGCAAGCCCAGAGCCAAAGCCAACTGGAACTGCTACCAGGCAGTTCTTAAGGATGAGATGAAAACGACTTCATCTTTGGAGGACTGGCATAAGCATATCAAGTCCTCCTTTGGAATCAAGCCCAGATACAACACCTTCTACGAGCATCTCAAAGTCCAACAGGGGAAGACTGCTGCATCCATCAGAGATATTGAGAACCACCCATCCAAGAAGAAGAGAACCACCAAAGAGAAACAGTATCAAGAGAAGATCAAGGACGTTATCAAGGCCAAATATAAGCTTTCAGAGATTGGGGAATACATCAAGAAAATTGCCACAGTTCTTAATGGCAACCAGGTTATTACAGTCTAGCTTTTCATTAAATTTATTGAGTATTGCCTAATTTTTTATATAGTTCTTATATATTAAGTATAATTTTTTCAAATTAATAGTTATTCTAAATAAATCATTAATCTTTTATGATACTGCTTTTATAAAATCATTGGTTTTTATTGATAGTTTGATGCTTTAGACTGTGTTACATGACCTATATTGGTATTTTACTAGTAAATTATATGTTTTTTGTAGTTTTCAATATAGAAAAAACTTTATATTACTGTTTCTGATTGCTTTTTTGCTATAATACGTGAAATTCCATGTAGTACTTTTTGTATATTGGATTTTTTTGTTTTTATAAGTGGGAAAAAATTTATTATAGTAAAGATAGCTAATTTCATAGTAAAATAAAATAAAAGTGTATTTTTATAAGATTTTTTAATATTTATGTATAATTTTTTATGGACTTTTTAAAATTTATGTTGTCACATTACCCTAAAAAGTATCTTGAAGCTTAATTTTTATTAAGTAAAATTTTCAGGAAACAGGTTTCTGCTTATTAAAAAAGTGTCAACATTTAGTAGTCTGCATGAGTTAAAACTTAATTCTGAATTTTCAATGCTGTTGACATTGAAGTATTTTTAATTCTGATTATTGACATATAGTAAGTCAACTTGCGGAATGAGTTAATTCTGGCAGTTGCCCATCTGGTTACAACCAAGTTGAAGTCAAAGAGAAAGACATACCAAAGACTGCGTTCTGCACACAATTTGGGTTGTTTGAATGTAAAGTAATGAACTTTGGGATGACCAATGCTCCCGCAATGTTTGTCACCATGATGAACCAAGCGCTAAACAGCCTCTCAAACACATTATGTTACCTTGACGACATCATCATATTTTCAAAAACAAAAGAGGAACACCTCACACATGTCTGCAAGACACTTGATCAACTCACAAAGCACAAACTATACACTAAGCCTAGTAAGTGCCAATTTATGGAAAAGGAATTCTTGTTCTTGGGCCACATTGTCTCTGAGGGTGGCATCAAAGCAGACCCAGATAAAATAAAAGCCATAAATAACATGTAACACCCCACCTCTGTGAAACAAGTTAGATGCTTTCTTGGTATGGTAGCTTACCTAAGGAAATACATCAAAGACTGCGGAAAGCTCACCGCACCAATCAATGACCTAACAAAAGGTAATGCCAAAAAGAAATTCATCTGGACTCCAGAATGTGACAAGAATTTCCAGCTATTAAAACAAGCTTTGATTGAAGCACCAATCTTGCAATACCCTAATAATAACAGGTGCTACAAGCTTGAGTCAGACACTAGTGACACCGCCATTGGTGCAGTTCTACGCATCTGCCAGCCAGGGCAGCAAGATTTCCTGCCAGTGTGTTACAAAAGCAGAAAACTAACAAACACTGAGCAGAGATACCCAATACATGATAAAGAATTGCTAGCAATATACCACACATGCAAGAAATAGAGATGTTACCTCAAAGAACACTTAAACGTCTGAGCGCTAACTGACCATAAATCCTTAATCTATTTTAAAACTCAGAACACACTCACGCAGCACCAAGAAAAATGGATGTCCTTGCTGGAACAGCATAACCTGGACATCCAGTACAAAAAGGGGGCAGAGCTGGTCACAGCCAATGCTCTCTCTAGGCTATGCCAGCCAAGAGAGGATCACTCTGACCACCTGGACCCTGACTGGCCCAACCTATACAACACTGAGTACAAGACAAAGGGAAAGGACCCCTCCACATATCAACTAACCCATGATACACTAGTAAGAAATGAAAAACATTTCCACATATCAAATGGCACGGTATACCAAATCATCAAAGATAAACACATTCCATACATCCCACTTGCACAAAGAGTTGACACTATACTAAGACACCATTGCCTGCTAGGACACACAAAGGCTAACAATCTATATCTCACACTGAAAGAGATAGTATGGTGGCCCAACCTGAAGCAAGACATAATTGATGTTCTAAAAAAAGTGTACAGTATGTGAAAAATATGCCAGCACCAAGGCACCACAGCCAACAGTTAACCCAGTACCTGACCCTGAACCATTTAAGGTTTGGGGACTGGATGTAGTGGGAACCTTCCCAGAAACCAAACGGAATCAACGTTTTCTAATTGTAGCCATCAACTTTGCCACACATTGGCCCATCTACTGGGCAACAAAAGATCACAAGGCGGAAACAATAAATTGGTTCATCAATAAAGCAATCATAGCAGACTACAGCACTCCAGACTACATCATAACAGATGGAGCAAAGGAGCTAACAGGCCACGTAGTAAACAACAATCTAAAAACAAAGAACATCAAACACTCCACAACCTTGCCCTTCAGGCCATAGGTCAACAGCAGAGTTGAACGCCTTAACGGCAGCCTTATCAGAACCCTGGAGAAAATAATGGATGGCAAAGCCAAAGACACATGGCCGCTATACGTAAAACATGCATGACTAGTATCCCAGGTTTGTACCAATCAAGGGACAGGCTACTCACTGTTTGAACTAACATACAGGTACAAGACAGAAATAGTCACCCACAATAACCAGCCATATGTAAAGATCCCCCTGGGGGAAACCTCCCACAGTAGAACAGAAACCAGTTCTACAACACATGCGCCTCAAATACAAACTGGCTGAAATAAAGAGACTCAAAGCTCAAAAAGTAACCTCAACAGAGGACCCACTCCCCATCAACTCCCCTGTCTGGGTCCTAGCCGGGAACAGAAAGAAACTAGACTCAGTACACAGGGGACCAGGAAGAATCATCAGATACCAAACAGACAGGAACACTTACCTGGTTAAGTTCCAGGGTGCCAAAGAACCCATTACCAAAAAGTACCACAGATCTTGCCTCCGCCCTAGCAAAGGAGAACACTCAACCCAGTTGGTGCTCACTAATAAATAACTCCAGGAACATCAGGCGGTAGCCGGCAAGACAAAGCCCCCTCATGATGTACCCAAGTAACCCCTTAAGGGAGGGGTGTGTTGAGGGTCTGGATGTACAAGTATTCTGGCTATTGCCATCACACCTAACATCCAGTCATTGCCCAATTTGATGCCTTTCTAATATACCGTTTGACATACCAGAAATGGCAACAAACCAATATCACATGACTGCCCAGGTATTCAACGACTTGAACCCATCCAGCACATGACCAGCCCCTGGGTTTGGTCCAACTAATATCCCCGCCACAGCTAAATCTATATAAGTCTAAAGTATTATCCAATAAAACATACTTCTTATCCTCCTACTTTTATATCCAAAACTTCCCCAAAAGGCGCTCCTTATCACTAGAAATACTTTTTTGCTTTTCTGTTTTAATAGAATTTTTATTGCTTTTTATTAGTATGAGTTTTTCAAGTGAAAGTAACACTTAATTAAATAAGCCTGTTGAAAATAGGAGATGTCTTTGTTTGCAAATTGGTACACCAACTTGTGGTCAATCTAGCACCAGATTCTGGATTCTCTGGTGCTAGATTGACCACAAGTTGGTGTGCCAATTTGAAAACAAAGACAAGTCCTATTTTCAATAGGATTATTTTATTAAGTTAAACTGGGTGCAATAACTGAAGCGTGTCTGGTATGAGTCAAGCACAAAGACACCACATGTACACCCATTCTGATTGGCTCTGTTATTGGGATTAGCCCATTTTGGTATAAAAATAAAATAAAAATAGTTTATCTATATAGTTTATTTATTTTAATTTTATTTCTCTATATATAGTAGCAATAAAGATTTTAGTCCACACTGTTTATTTCAAATTAGATTTTCAAATCTTTATATCAATTATTTTTGGTTGTAAATATGCACTGTTACTTGTATGTTTTGATAAATTTGACTTTTTAATTGATTATAATCCCAAAAAAGACCCTTGGAATATTTATTTTCTTTTTGTATTCTAGATTGCATTCTTAATTTTGACAAGTTGGTAATAGTATTATAGATTCATTCATTCATTTTGATATTTGATATCTACATTTTCTGTTTCAGTTGCTATTAAGGCTCATTATTGGATCAATTTTGTAACTTTTATGACTGAGTTTCATTGTCATGCCCTTCCCCAAAGGGCAGGCTATTTAGTTAAAATCTATTTTTTGGTTTAAATTAGTCTTTATTTATGTCAATAAGAAAATTTTAAAGTAGAAAGTTAATAATTAAGTATTTTCAATATATTTACCTTGTTTTATGTTGATTTGCAATCAAATTTCTGTTGTTGTCCTCTTTTTCCCTAGCTATTAATATCTTATATATTTTTTATTTTAAAGATAAAAAGATTTTAACTTCTAATTACCTTTCAAAACTCCTGTTACATTGTCACCCGCTCTTCTCCACTTTATGTTGCTAATCTGCAGCTGCTTCCATTCTTTTGGGTTTTCCCAACTCCTCCAGGTTCCCCTATTCTGTTTTCTCCAGTTGCCCCTTCTCTTGGCTGTTGTTCTCCTATGGCCATCATTTTTTAACTGAAGATGAGCATATATAAATAAAGAGCTTATAAAGAGTAGGCTTTAAGCCAAAATTCTAAGTGATTCCTTCCCTTCAATCTTTTGTCATTGTCAAAACCACAGGCTTGACCCGCCAGCAAGGTTCCAACCAAGCGGGTTTGTGACCCGCAATCCAATTATCTAGTCACCCAAAGTCAGACTAGGAAGTCAACTCAAATGACCAAATCCAACAACATGAACAGATGATGATCCTTCACGGTGGATACCTCAAGTTGGCGCTTGACTCATTATCAGGATCAAGCCACCCCCTTCTTCCATCCAGCCGTGTGATCACCAATCTTGTTCCTACTATCCTTGATTCACATGAACTATATAATCACTATCTCTCCAATAAAGATTATTATCTAGCTTCTAAATATTTTTCCCCATGTAACTCTGCTAAAACAGCACAGTTACAACATCATTTTTAACTTCAAATTTATAGTTTTAAGAATTTCATTTTTTTAATTTATAGTTAAGTGATTAGTTCAAAGTTTTTTTCTTTTCTTTCTTCCTAGTTAAAGAATGGAAGTTGTAAAACAACAAGCCTTAGATGTCAGGAATCACTTCCCTGACAACAGTTATCCAATAGATGAAGGCCTCTTCCAACTTCCAAATTTGGATAATCTAGGTTACTGCTACTCAATTAATTGTCAATTAATTGCTCTTATGCACCACTCAATGCAGATGCAAGTAAAACCTGTCAGGAACTCAGTACTATAATGCATCTAAAAATAGCCTGCATCATGATTCCTGCCACTGCATGTGAATCATTACACCTGGGTTTTAAACTCATTAAGTCTGTACTCAAAATTCCACTCCCCCTATTATAAGAACTCCCATCTGAATCCCAAGTTAATTGTTCAATTAACATTTATTTCTACAATAAAGAAATCTTGTCCTATTCTTCACTTGATCATTTAATAGTAACTCCTTGTTCAGACTATTGAAATCCCCTATTTGTGATCTGTAGTCACCATCTGGCTCTCTTTGTTCCTGACTCTTATTCTGTCTCAGGGGACAGGTACCTTGTGATTTCATGGTCCTTGCCCAACCCCTACCCTACAGTGTCAGAGAACCAATTGTGGATGGCTGGCCCACCGTTTTTGGGGATAACTTGGGCCAGGTTTTTGCGGGCAGAGCCCACCACAAGAGAGGTGTTAACTTGAAAAGGTAGGAAAATGACTTTCCCACCCAAGACCACGGGCTGGCAGCCAGGATTATAGTGTCAATCACCCTAGTGAGGGTGATGTACACAATCCCAAACAGCTTACCTGTGTGGTTGGTTATAAGGTCAGGCAAGGAAGCAGGCATAGGTTTTGGGGTCACAGGCAGTTCCATGGGCAGGTTGTAAGCAGGGAGAAAGTTGAATTTCCCTCTGAACAACGTGGGTGTTGAAAATATCCACAGGCCTTATTGGTTGTATCTAATTACAGATTGTATGCGGGCCAAGGGATCAAGTTCAAGTATCTTTTCTGGGGTGTATTCCTTGTATTCAGGCTTCAGAGGATATTCTGTGAAATGGACTGGGCCAAAGGAAGCCCTGGAGGGCAGAAATTGACAGGCAGTGGGACAGGAGAACTGGAAGATCTGGAGCTGATTTTGTAGATGGCAAATACAATAAACAGTATTAGCTGTGTGAGCCAAAATAACATAAACTCTATTCAAAAATGGCAAGAAGGTTTGAGCGCAGAATCTATAGGCATATATTGCATCCCGCCTCCAAACTTAGCATTTTTCAGGATGGTTTCATCAAAATATCAGGAAAAATATGGACGGGTGGCCAGGTGTGGGAGCAGCAAATTGGCACCTCAGCTGGGTGCTCTCTCATTGGTCAGAATGTCCGAATTGATCACTTGATTTTCTTGATTTTTGGCTGTGGTCACGGGGTTGGGCCTAAAGCCTGTGATTTCTCTTTGCAGAGGAATTTGATTGGTCATCTGAGAGGAATTCAGATTCATGAAGTTCACAGAGGAATTTTCTCTGCCTCTATTAGGCAATTTGAGAAGCTTCTCCTCTGGTACCATCATAATTGGGCCTGCGCTGGTATTCTAGATTTTGGGACTTAGCAGGGGCTTCAGCTTGCAGGGACTAAATCCCAGAAAAATGTGGGCTGGCAGGCCCTTGGTCCATGGGGCTGGCGGCCCACAGGAATTCAGATTCAGGGTTTGAATCTTGCCCTTGGGCCTGGGTTTCCAGGGGTGAAGAATTGTCAATCCTGACATACAGCTTGAAGAGCTATCTTCTGTTGTAGAGAGTAGTGGACCCTTGTTTGATTCCCTAATTGTATCCTCCTCTATAAATAGGGTCCCTTACATTAGGCTTGTTGTATCCATTATTTTCCATTAAGAATTCTTTTAATAGTTACATGTATCAGTTTGCTGATGGAGAGTATCCCAATATTGACATCCTCTTAGTTACTAATTGTTCCTTATTAAATACTTTGTTTTATCTCCTTTGTTTAGGATTCTTAAACTCTATCACACCTTTTGTAACCCAGTACAAGTTTTTAGCAGGATTCTATAAAACTATATTACAGACTGTACCTACCTTTTTATACCTTCTGAATCTTAACCCTAATTCTTTACATGCTTTAGTTTATAACTTTGAATCATTATGGGAAAGCCTTAAATTTATGTGTTCATCAAAAAAATAGTAAACAATGTAGATGTGTTCTGTGATTGAAACTCATATGTTCTAGTGTTTGGTACACTTGTTGTTGAATTGTTAAGCATTTGTTCCCAATTTGAATAGGTTGTTGTCAAAACAGCAGGCTCAACCTGCCAGCAAGGTTCTGAGTAAGTGGGTTTGTGACCTGCAATCAAATTATCCAGTCACTTGGAGCCAGACTAGGAAGTCAACTCAAATTTCCAAATCCAACAACATGAACAAATGATGATCCCTTACAGTGGATACCTTGTTTTGGCTCTTGACTTGTTATTAGGATCAAGCCACACCCTTCACCATCCTACCGTGTGATCTACACAATCATGTTCCTATTATTCACGACTCACATTAACTATATAATCACTATCTCTCAATAAAGAATATTATCTAGTTTCTAAATATTTTTCCCCTTGTAACTCTGCTAAAACAGCACAGTTATGACATTATTGTATGACTGGACATATTTGTCAAATAGCGCTCATTTTACGCAAAATTATCTTCTATTTAGTCCTTTTAGATTGAAATTTGTTTTGTGACTGAGTCCATGCGTTCTAAACTGATTAATATATGTTAATATCAACCAGTTTGAAAACTACTGTATTGAAAATTTTCCTATTGTTCAACTCCTAAGAGTTGAGTCCTATTAAATTCTCAAATAAAAAACTTATCTTTTCAATTTTAACTTATTCCCAATGCATCTGATAGTCAACCTACTACACTATATCCCTTATAATCTGATACTTGTGTCGAGTTTATACTTCTGGGAAGTATAATAAACAAAATAAAGGGGAAGATTAAGAAGAGAATGATACTTTATTGAATATGAATATATGTTGATATAATGTATCATGATAAGCCACATGCTGTCCATATACGTCATGGCAGTCACAGGGCTTATCTGAGTAATGTTCCTTTTGAGTCACAAGGCTTAATCAAGTTGTGTTCCATTTAGGACCTGGATTGAGTGATCCCTGTCATAGATGGTTAACTGATAGTGGTGCCACCAGCTTATTAGCTGGACAGTGAACTACTTGGTGAGCCGCTTGGTGATTTACTCAGGGTGTTAATTCCCTGAGAGGGAGTAATTGAAGATGTTGCAACACTTGATTAGATTTTAGCAAGAAGTTGGGGTCCTTTCCTGAGTACTACTCTTTTTGGTCCACCTAAAGTTACTCCAATGCCTCCAAATGTTGGGGTCTTCAATTTCAAAATTAAAACAGAAATCCTTGTCAGTTCCCAATGTCCCAGGCTTTATTATAAAGACTTGTCAATTTTATTGCAGGCTATTTATCTGGGATTATTCTGGCTGGAGTTAGTAGTTTTATTAAATCCCAGTGTATCCATTGAAAATTTCACTAAAAGATATCTGAAGCCAAGTTGGTGGTTAATCATTAATTCTATGTGGATTTAGGTGTTTATCCCACACCAATTGGATAAATATTTATACTATACCATTATTTCTGCCACAAGCAGCCAAGCTGGCTAATAACAGCTGAACAGGCTTCTTATGAGTGATATACAAGATCCCGGGACACAGGAGGGGCTCATTCCCTCCCAAGGATTTAGGGATATAAAGCTCTATGAATATCTTGATGGTAAGCTCATGGAAAACCTAAAAGTCTACTATCATCTTTGAGCCATGAAAAAAAGAAAAAGCACAGTGAGTGTTGCAACTGAACCAATTAGAGTTCAGTATTTGATTGGGGAAGACAACAGTCCAATAAAAAGGACAGAATAATAAGAATAAGGTATTGTTTATTGTGGAATATTGTGATTAATATACCATATGGGGAAAGTCACACAGCCACAAGGGGGTGTCATGTTCCATGTAAGGTTTGAAGCCAAGGAATAACTTGTGCAGGGACCAGTAGGTCAAATTTGTAGCGCTCCTAATTAAGAGAAAGTGTCCATAGTTCAATATTGTCTTTGGATTGATCCATGTTGTTAAATACTTCAAGGGTAAACTCCTTGAGCGCCCCCTGTGTATTGTAAGATACATTAGAAGGCAAGGAGGGAGACTCAGTTGCAACATGAGCTATTAGGGGAACTCTTTTGTTAGTAGGAAAGGAAAGTGGAGTAACTTGAGGTTTGAGGAATGCATCCTAAACTTCAGTGAGAAGATCTCCATGGGATATTTCAGCATGCAAGTTTTCAACCTCTTTCCAGGAAGAAAAACATATTCCTCAAATATAAGGGGAATATTATAATTATATGGTGACAAAAAGCCTTTATTGAGATTAATAATGACATTATATTCCTGGAGGAACTGTGTGCCAATCAAGAGATTGTAGCTTTTATTCTTCAAGACCACCACAGGGGAGGATAATAGTAGCTTCCCAAATCAGAGAGGAAGAGTAGAGTATGCTCTAATAGCACAAGTGTTCAACAGCCCAGTGCTACCCCAGAACTGATTATATGTGAGTTCAGGAGCAAGTTTGATTTTCTTCATGAGTTTGGAAGAGACTACATTAACAGAATACCTTGTGTCTAGTATGGCTTTAACCTTCACTCTTTTAACATCTACTTCAACTTTAGTGGTGTTCTTTCCCAAGGGCAATAAGATGGCTATGATCTCTTTAGATGCAGAAAGTTCATTTTACCACATCTAAGTTACAGCAGAGAGCTAGGATTTCCTTGTACACTACCTGAAGGGGCAGGGAGACTTGTAAATTTTGGAATACAGTTTCTGATAGTTCATCAGCTTTTTCTGAGAAATCAACCCACACAGGAGCACGGCTGGCTTGGGCAAGGTAGGGTTGAGCAACTATATCTTGAGAATCAGAGGAGTTAGTTCCTACTGGTAAGCATTGGAAATCCTTTCATAATAAATATATTAATGAAGGATGAGGTGAAAGTAAAGAACTCTTGGTTATTAGATCATATGTTTGAGGTCAAGACAATTTTTCTACCCTTGACTTCTCAATTATTAGCATTGTAATTTAAATTTATGAAAATGCAGTTTGGTAGCAATATTATGCTTAAAAAATCCTTTTCCAGTCAGGAACTTGATCCTAGTGCTTTCTATCAATGTGTTCCACTACAGGAATTGAACTTGGAACCTTTGATCCTCTCTAAACAACCTAAATTGAATAATCAATCAGTTAATAGTGAGAACAAAAGCTTACCAATGATTCCAAATTTGATAAAAGGTTCCATAAAGGCTCAGGATTCTATACAGACAATGGATTCAAAAACCATCCACACAAGCAACTGCTTAGTCAACCAGACTCTGTTAGTGATAAAACACACCAATAATATCTTAACAGCAGAAATTTGTGCCCAGGAAGATAAGGTCATCATTAAATCTTAAAATTACAATACAGATAAGACACCAATAAAATCATCAGCTTTGCTCAACCACCATGTAAGGTCTTGCCCAATAAGGTGCAAGATTATATACTATACTGTGTAAAGCATCCGGGTTTAGGCTTAAAAGGTAAAGAAAAGTGGGTACAGTTTGAAAAAGGACCTTTAGGAGACCTGCTAAAAACTTATGATTTGAAACAAAAGGTGTCATTGAGTTAACTAAACCTAAACAAACTACATAAAATAATGTGTTGAATAAAGATTTATTAGTAACTAAAGGGATATCTACATTGGCATATTCCCCATTAGAATATCTTAACATAAAGATAGATAGACTATCCCTAAAATTTAAAAAATGGTGACAAAAAGCCAATTGTTTGTTGTCAAGCTATCTCCATCCTAATTATCCTAGATATTTAAACACTAGCAAATCTGGAAGCAAACTGAGATCAAATAAAATTGTAATTACTCTAAAACTAAATTTCAGAGAGATACAACCTAAAGTAAAATTTTGAAGTTAAAATTGAAGATTCAGAAAAGAAAATGCAAATATTGAAGCAAGAAACCTGTAGTAGTGATTAGGGAAAACCACTTATAATTTCAGCTTAAAGGATTACTCTTATAGTGTCTTTATTTATAGGTACAAAAAACCAAGTCCTGGGGAAGATCTTCAGAGAAAAAGAAAGGAGTTTATTGGCAGGTGGTTTGATAAACAAGGAAAACACATGATGGTTTGAGAACACTGTTGGTAAAAGTAAGCCAAAGATCTGCATACTGCAAGCAGAGAAGGCTTTGGTTGTGTAAGCAGTAGAAAGAGAAAATAAAAAACCTATTTTTTAGAATAGGAATTATATAGAAGCATAATAAATAAACCATGTGTGAACACTCAAAAGCAAAAAGAAAAGCCAGAAGCAAGCAAAAATAAAGGTAAGCAATTGATTGAAAAATAATAATCAATTCTACTTCAAACTGAAGTTCAAACCTTAACTTAATAAGTATTAAAAAGCCTGCCCTTTGGGGCAGGGCACAACACACTAGTTCACAGTTCCCAACTTGTTGTTTCTTTTTCAACTATCAGGTTTGACTACTGCAAGCTGCATTCTGCATTCTTGCTGGCAGCAGTCAAACCAAAATGACCAAGCAGGAAGCAATTCAATGGTTACCCATTCACCCCAAGTTGAATCACACATTATTCCACATTCCCAAGCCAATCTTTCAAGTATTTAATGAGAAGCACTGGGAATTTAAACAGTGCTCTAACAACTTCAATTTTCTGAATCAATAAATTTGGATCCCTATATTATTTACTTTGCTAAATTAGTAGTTTCTAAGTTCAAATCGAATTTAGATGCAGTGGAAGCAGAAATTTCTTCTGCTTCTCTTCTGCCTCTCCTTCTGGTTTCCCTTCATTGAATGTCACCAATTTGATTCAAATATCTGGGTCAAGGACACCACCAAGACTTCATATTAGGACTACCTTTACACCAAGCACCAGATTCTGCCTACTTGTGATAAGGCACCACCTCCTTCTTTGCCCCCCCCCTGTGATACGTCCTGGAGCGCCTTGTTATGTTTTGACTTATGTTGTACTATAATATGGTTTGAATTATTTTTCTCCTTTCTTGGGCTCATATAAAATTGTGGGCTATTTGGTGAATACAATGATTGTTGGAATTCCTTTAGGATCCTCTTTGGTGGGGTTTAATCCCACTGCTCTTTTTACATTACTTAGGCTTCCTCAGGAGTGGATTCCTGACACTAATTTAGTAGTAATTGTTTTCCTGAGCATAAATTATAAGGGATGGTCTTGGAAACTGTCAGTACCATATACTCATGTCCACCAGATTTATTGTCTTCTGACTCATCAGGTTCAGATTTACTAGGAAATTCATAAAATAAGTGTAAGATGGAAGGCGTAGCAGGTGAGGATGCAGAGCCAGAAGCAGTAGGGGGCTGATATATTAGCAATAGGAGCAGAAAGAGGAGGGCCATCAACAAATATTGTCTCCACTTCTAAGTTGGCTGGGCTTTTCCCAATTATCTTCTATTATCAGCTCTCTCTACCTTTGTGTTTGTGAATACTTGGTATTGGTGACCCACTATTCCATAATTGTGGCATCCTTGATGCTTGAGTTGACTATTATTATCAAGATTCATAATGAAAGAAGAGCAGTTAATGATTAGAGGACAAAAAATGTGCTTCTTTAACTACAGGACTGGTATGTTTCAAATGAATATTCTTAAGGAGGGTTTTGATTCCCTTCATAGAAGACAACATAGGCTGATGAGCCTTAAAGTGCAAACATAATAACTGGTTGACTTTAAGGGCATTAGCACAGAATTTTTAGGCTTCTATTATGATGAGCTATTGACCAATGATTAGCTGTTAACCTTACATGTAGAACCAATCCGCAAACTCAGCAAGAGTTTCCTTGGGAGTAAAATATATGTACATTAAATTGTTCTTTTTGACCTCCAAGCTCAAGTCACTACCAAGCTCCTCAATTGGCATTTCCTTCATTTGAGCCCAAGTGGTAATATTAATGAGCTCAGGGACCACAGACTATTGACATTTAAGATAAAAACAAGTCAAAATGTGTTTCTTATTAAGCTCACCAGGCGCTTGATAAATTTAAGTTTCATAGATAGTGAGCAAGGCAGCAACGGTGGAGGTTTTAGGATCAAACACTTACTTGAAAATTAGCTTATAATTAGATCTATACTAGTGGAGGCCTTACCACCCAAGATTTCTTGGGAATTACTATTGAGCACATGTATTCAAACAATAAACTTGGACTTTCTCCCAACAGGAGGTTTTTGTACCCTCAACTGCTGTAAGCTTTTCTTTAGTGTGGTGAAGATGCAGCTACTTGGGTGATGGTCTCTACTAAAGTAGTAGCTATACAAGCCACATTGTCCAGATTGATCTTTTAGACTCCCAAAAGGCTTGAATCTCATCTGGTTATAGGGTTACCTCTTTAATTTGATTAATGAGGGAGGTAAATCAACTGTCCATTTAATCAGTAAGCTCACTCATCTCTTGGAGGTCATTGTCCAACTCATCATGATTCTGGGCTAGTTCTCTGCTCTATTGAGCAAAGTTATCTAAGGCAACCACACAAAAGATTTGGGGGTGCCCTTCAAGCCCATGGCAACATACAACTTCTTCAATATGAGGAGGTGAAGGGTTGTTAGCCGCTCTAGCCACATCTACCTTGTCCAACTCAGCCTGAAATTTTGACACTTGATTGGTAAGTAAGAAATCTGTGGGTCAGGAGTAGGCAGAGAATAGGTTTTTGTCTGATGAGCAGCTTGTTGTCTGGTGGTTGTCTTAAGTTCTTGGATGACAGCCCATATCTCCTTCATCTCAGAGTTACTGTCAGGGAGCCAGCCTGCAGCGGGTTCAGGAGAACTTGTAGGCAGACAGCCTGGAGGAAAGGGCCCACCACAGGACAGGAGCTAACTTTATAATATAGGAGTACAATTTTCCCAGCAAGACCCATTAATGGACACCATATAATCAAATAATCTAGTGAGTGTTATGTAGAGGACACTGAATAACTGGGTGGGTTTTAACTCATTGACAATCACAGTTTCTTGTGGGTTGTTGGGCCCCAGGATCACAGTAGGATTCATAAGCACTAAATATACATGCAGGTAGTTATATTTGTCCCATAATAGTAATTATTGCTTAATATTCCAGGCGCCTTTACATCCAATGAGTTCAGGCTCTCTGGTTCTAGCTTCAGGGTTGTAGATAGAATTTCTTCTAAGGTGAACTCTGAATAGGCAGGATTGGGGGATATTCTGTGAAATTTACTGGGCTGTAAGGTGCTTCTGGGGGGAATTATAAATTGGCAGCTTGTCTGCAGTTTCTTGGGTTTGGCTGGTTAAAGGGGTGGAGCCAGAGAAATCAATCTGTAAATAAAAAGGTGCCAAAATTAGGTATGTGATGGCCTGAGAGAACCAGGGGTTAATAACAATTTATTTCAAAAATGGTGGTGGGCAACTTTATGGCATCCCAGAGTATAATTATGCCCATCTACCATATAAAACATTTTTCAGAATTCTTCAGTCTGGGTGGTAGCATTTACCAGGGGTTGGGAAAAATTTGGTGAAATCTGGAAATTTGACTCATCATTGGCTGGGTTTGGATGGAAAATCTTGATTTCACTCTTTGAAGCATAGGACTTGTCATCATCTGGCGACCTTTGTTTTGGGTTAATTCATGCCATACTCTATTGGTGGGGCCTCAGTTGATCACAGAAGTTCTATTCAGGCTGGCGCTTCTATTAGCTAGGCTAGAGAGGCTCATAAGTGAGTATGGTTTGTGCCTCATTGGTTTGCTTTGGAGGTTCTCTGAAGTCAAATCTGTTCCTGGTTCAAGCCTGAAAAATGCAGGTGGCCAGGCAGCAGGGCCTGTGGGCCTGCGGGCTGATGGCCTGTGGGGGTTTGAATACTGAGAATGAGGTTCTGTCTTGTTAATTAAATGCAGATGAATGTCACACATGACAGTCATCTGCATTAATAGGGGGGTGGGAAGCACTACAGGATCAGGCCTGCATATAGTGTTCACATTCTGTTGAAATTAATTAAGTTGCTCTATCAACTTCTCTAAGCCAGAGCCTTGAGAGGCCAAGCTAGTCTCCACAGAAGCACATTAAGGAGAAAACCCTTCCTTGTAGGCTTGAAGGTGTTTCTTAACATATGCAGGAAGTGAGGCCCATAGGGAATTAATGCTGTTCTGTAGGTGATGCTGTAAATCCAGCAAGTTTCTTTAATTCACAGAAAGTAACATCAACAGATCATGGGCTCAAAGTAAGAATGTCATAAACTGATCATAGTTATTTTGTGAAGTAAGAGTAATTTAATTGAGCTGATATAAGTGTGAGACTAGTGTCTGTTGGCAGTGAACCAGAGAAGGGTGCACAAATTGCTGCATCTAGTTGCTCATAATGTTCAGAGTGGCAAGATGGGTATGGATGTGTCCATCATCTACCAACATAAGGAATAATTAGGTCATTAAAACGTTGAGTTACACACCAGGGGAACTTTCAGCAGTGGGGGAATGTCTTCTAGCCAGGAAAAGGCAGAATTATAGACCTGATCACATATGGGGGCACCAAGAAAGATAGGAGACACTAGCAGTCTTAGGGGTACCTTGATAGCCCTAGGTATTATAGGAGCATCTGTAATGTCCTAGTCATAAGGTAGCTTAGTTATGATGGATGAGGTAAATTAAGACAAATGATAATAAGCAGGAACAATAAATGTAGTGGTGTATGGAATGAGAGAGGGGATTAGTGCCCCTTTAGTGAGCACCATTTTTTTCAAGTTGTGCTCTACTATATTGAAATATGAGAGAGCTTGACAGAAAGCATTTATGACAAAACACTTGAAGTTCATGCTAGGGGTATTTATCAACCTGGGAATTAAAAAAATTATAGTATCTTTTTGCCCTATTTTAGGATTATGTAAATATAAGTCTTTCTGGATGTCAGCAAGAGAGTGCTTGAAGATTAAAGATAAAAATCAGAATAAAGATAAACTTAGATTATTTTGGAAAGGTAAATCCATTTAAATACCAAGGGAATTAATTTTTGTATCATTGGTGGAGACACCAATCTGGCATATTGCTAGTAGAGACACAGGTGACTCACTAATTGGCTTTGATCCAAATTTGGGGAAACTGAACACTTCAGTTCAAATGCATAATAACTTCATTTTACACTCATTAATTTGTGCTGGACTATGAGCAAGTCCAATTTGAAGTGCCTGTGAAGTTGGGCTTACAAAAAACCATATCAAAACTATATGGGTTGGGAGGCAGGTACATGTTGGCTTCCTTGTTATCCACATCAACAATATGGGTATAAATGGGAGCTTCTATATACCAAGTTGTTCTTCTGCTGACACTATCTTGGCTTCTGCCTTGTTTGCTTGATGAGGCCTTCAAAATCATTGTTGTTAATGTTGTGAAATATTTGATTACTCCCTCTTGGGATAGCAATTCCCAGAGTGACTCTCCAAATAATTACCCAACTAATCACTAAGTTGGTGGCACTGTTTTAATTTGATCATCTATGATGGGGATCAAACATTTTGAGTTCTAAAGGGAACACTACTCAGACAGACCTCATGACTTAAGAGCAACAATTACTTGGATAAGCCCCACGACTACCATGATGTACATGGATGGCATGTGGCTTCTCATGATACTATATAATTCTCTAAACTTCTATGAAATAAAGTATCATTATTCTCTTAATTTTCCCCTTTATCTCATTTATTATACTTCCCAGAAGTATATACTTGACAGTGGTAGCACAGGTAGGTTATCTACACCTATGCAACTTAAAGAAAAATTACTCCAAAGAAAAGAACCCAGCAGATGGCACTCCCCACTGGCTGGAGATAATATGAAGAGGATAGGACGTCCTAGCAGGGTTTTTTGTCTTCAACAATATCCTTGTACTAACTAAACAGTACTAATTTCTCATTACTCAAGGAGTCCTGAACCTGCCTCAAGTTCCTAAAGCAATCAAATACCCAAAATTGTATTCCAACACCTATGCTCAGCAGAAATTTGAATTTTCTCAGGACTACACCAAGAAAATGCCAACCTCTGGATTCAAAGCACCCAAAATATTTACACAAGTAGGCTACCCTCACAAACTCTGGGCAAGTGAAATTGCTTTACATGTTACCGGTGCCATCTCACACTTTGTAAGAAAATTATTCAATCAACACCCTGATCACAACAAAAACTGGGACATGTTTAAAGCCGCTTTCCTCAAAACGTTTGCCATGAAGGACTCAGACGTGCTTATTATGACAGAACTCAGAACCTTCAAAAGAATAGGAACAATCAAGGAGTGCATTGCAGCCTATGAAGACATACATTGTTGAGCCCCCAGCACCATCAACTTTGATTAAACTGGACCACAACTGGACTTCTACAGTGGCCTCCCCACACACATCAGACACCAGTCTGACATGAGCCTCTGCAAGAACCTCCAAGGCTTATTTTTGGAAGTAAAGCAAGCTGCACAAAAATCAGATGGCCTGCATGTAAACAACTAAATAAAAGGAAAGTCCCACAGAAAAGAAGGACCCTCAACCTAATAAGCAGAAAAACTGAGCAAATGTCCCTCACCCCTGTTGTGAATGTTAATGTTCACGCTATTTTGATTTTGCCTTTGTTAGGTTATTTTGAGAACAAATCCCTTGCTTTTGCTTCTCAAAGTGGGTCTATTTCCAAAGTGAGAAATTCATCTGTTTGTTTTCCTGATCCTGCACAACTCACTTGCCCCACTAATACTGGTGGCAAGTTATCCTACCATCCATGTACTGTTTTGTTGTAAAGCTACACAGTATATATTACAATTCTTTATCACCAATAAAAATTAAGTTATATTCACATTTTTGTCCTTGTGTTTCCAAGTA
Organism: Entomophthora muscae; assembly: GCA_014839935.2. Lineage (NCBI taxonomy): Eukaryota > Fungi > Entomophthoromycota > Entomophthoromycetes > Entomophthorales > Entomophthoraceae > Entomophthora > Entomophthora muscae. Next base: position 698,212 of record QTSX02005688.1, on the reverse strand, counting down.
CTTTGACACCTCTCTCTAGCCACAAATAGTAGAGATTTATCATTCAGGGCCACAAGGTAATTGCATCACCTTCCCTTCTAACTAACCAAGACTTAATACAAATCCAATCCTAAGATTAGAATTTCCCATTGTGTCTGTACCGCGCCTCAGAACACGACAACCCCCAAGTCAGAAATTTTACTGCTCAAGTAAATCAAATGAGCACTGATAACACCACCAAGGAGGGAAAAGCTCAGGGGAGTGCTTAGGAAAGCCACCCTTCCTCACTTTGCAAGACTCATGCAGGGACCAATACATGGACTCAATTAACATGATCATAGTACCCCATAGCAATCTTTTAATGTTTTTTTAGGAAAACTGAATGAAACTACTCCTTATAGTTTCTGCTTTTGCATATATCAGGGCAAAGCACTATTTGACACTGGAGCAGACTAATTCTTTGTTGACAAAAGATCCTCCAACCTCATGAACCTACCCAAGGTTCAAAGTAATACCAAGAGAGTTATCATGGCAGATAACAAGAGCACACCATTTATCAGAGAGGCAAAACTCTTCCATGCCCAAATAGGGAGACGTACAGACTGCCCTTAGTAGCTAATCTCTGGTCCCAGCACAATTATACTTGGCTGGACTGGATGAGGAAGAACAAAATATTCATTTGGGAGTAAGGTACCCCTTATGTTTCTACAAGGTGAGGTGCATCACCACATGTATCCAACCCACCTTAAAACATTATGAGAGACCATGTATTCCTGTTCATTACGGAATCAGAAGACAAAAAGGATCCTAGCATGATTTATTGGAACACCTGCATTTATGATATTATCAACTTTAAAAGTGCAGAGACCTCACACAAACAAGACCCAATTTGACAACATGCAATCCAAGGATTCTGTCCTGTCTTTCAAGAAAAGTTAGTAGGGCTACTGCCCAACTGGGCATTCAGCATGAAATTGACCTCAAAGGGAGTGTGCCAAAAGCACACCTTATCTACCATCTAAAACATAGGAGGATGATACACTAAAGGCCTATCTAGATAAAGCCCTTGAAAAGGACTCATACAACCCTCTAAATCTCCTTTTGCAGCCGTCTTTTTATAGTAAAAAAAAATGGAGGCCTCTGCCTGGTCACTGTGACAAAATTGACAGACAATAAGAAGCAGTCTTCATGTGGTGGGGAATTTTCCTGGTCACTGTGACAGAAATTGACATATTATAAGCAGTCTCCATGTGGTGGGGAATCACCACCTGAATCCACATGGAGTAAATGATTAACCTAAACAAGGCTTCAAGTACTGTTTTTGTAAAATTTCCAAAGGATACACTGGGATTAAGCAAAATGATTAAGCCCAACCAGAATTTCCTAGTTAAATACCTGGGAGAGAATTAGAGTATCTTCTGCGTAAAAATTGGTACATTGAGAGGGAACAATTGTCTCTGGTTTGAATTATTCAGGAAAGACCAAGATTACTGGGCCATGGGTGTAAATTGGAACGTGCTGACAGCAAAGTATCAACAGTGGGCACCATCTTCCAGTAATGATTTAACTGAGGATCAAATTATACGGGATGTAGCAAGAGTAAACTAACTATGGGATTCATTATAAAATAAAGTTAGATCAGGAGAATTTTGGTTTATTTGACTAAATATTTAGGAGGACTCAACTCTTAAGAGTTGAATAGTGAAAAAAATTTTCAATATGTACCAAATTTTTACTAAGCAATACCATCTGAATCCATGGCTCCTATTCTGTCTGCATCATCCAAAGAGTACCTGGTCCAGTACGCAAAAACCCTTGAGTGACTAATTTATGGTGTCTGTTCTGATAAATGAGATTGGATCAAGTGAATCTCAGATTATGTCTATTTATCAGTGTCAACTTGCAAAGGGAATCAGATCTAGCTGTCAAACCAGAGCAGCAGTAACCCATTTACAATCAACAGTTTGATTCAAATATGATAAATTGGTTACCTGGTTAACAGTTTGCCCAATTTTTGAGCCTCACAACTAGTTCAGGTAATTGCAAGCATTATGGAACCTACTATGACAGTGTCAGACTACAGTGAGCTCAAAAAGGTTACAATTAAGAACAGGTATCATCTGCCCCTGATTAATGACCTTTTTGATACCCTAGGTGGTGTGAAAATCCACATGGAACATTGGCTGCTAGGAGTGAGGGAGGTGATAGTCCAGCAGGGAACGTTAGCTGCTGTGGGCTTATTAGTTGTTCTCCATCCAGAAGGGACCTTTGGCTGCTTGGGGTGGGGAGTGGATGACCCTGAAAGATAGTACGGCCTGCAGGAAGGGGGTGGAGTTAAGATGGCGCTACTTGCCCTTGTGCACTCACAGGAGGTCTGTGAGAAAGCACCTTACCTAATGGACTGGTAGGGTGTCCTCATCTATGTTTCCATGGGAGCTTTGGGGAGGTCCCAAAGTGATCATTGAAGGTCATGGATATGCTCCAGGGTGTCACCAGGGTAGTTTTTGGAGAAGCTGTTGCAGGACTTGGTGGGATCAGGACTCTGGGAAGTAAATTGGATTACTTTGCAACTGAAAGCTCAGATTTAATCACCTGTATGAGTAAAGACAACTGCACAACCATGAGGATTGACTGTGGTTGAATGGCCTAATTACATTGCCACTTGTAAGAGCCCAGTTAAACACCAGTACAATGTAGAATTATTGCCTGAGTCTGAGGTATTGGTATTGGGGGTGATCATAGGACCAAGGCGGTTCAGAATCTACAGTGAAGACTAGTAAGAAGGACTGTATGATCACAGTGAAGAGTAGTTGAGGGACTTTGGGTTCATTGTGAGGATTGGAACCTAGGTGGTTCATGGTGAGACTGGACTATTTGTAACTGAAAGGAGCTGGTCTGTTGTGAATGCCACCATTCACCATGTTTCAATTTTGCCTTCAATGGGTTATTTCAAGGACAAATCTTTTGCCTTTTCTTTTGTCTCTCAAAATGAGGCTGTATAAAAACTGGGAAATAAAATTGTTTGGTTTCCTGATTCTTTGAAGCTTGCTTGTCCCACTAATACTGGTGGCAAGTGATCCTACTATACATGTACTGTTTTGTAGTAAAGTTACACGGTATACATTCCATTTCACTTTTACCAATAAAAATTAAGTTCTATTCATATTTTTGTCTTTGTCTCCACATAATTTAGTGCCTCTCTCTAGCCACAACTAGTAGCAATTATTCATTCAGGGCCACAAGGTAATTGCATAGTCTTCCCTGCCATCTAACTGAGACTTAGTACAAATACAATTCTAAGGTTAGGATTCCCTGTTGTGTGTCTGTGCTGCGCCTCAGAACACAATATGATTTATTGCTGATTAGAAGGACTGAACTATGTTCTGACTGGAAAAACTTGGTGATTGCTGTCTGGAAGGACTGGTCTAAGCTGATGGCTGATTGTAATGGGCTGTTTGATGACTGAAAAGGACTGTTGATGGATGAGGAAGGACCAGAAGATGTTGATGAATGACTAGCTGAAGGACCATAAGAGCATAATGAAGGACTAGCTGAGGAACTGGAAGATAGCTTAGAAGGACTAGCTGGAATGACTACAGGATCTAGAATGCTGGTTTTGGTTTCTAAAGAGAGAAAATGATAAGAAATAAGCAGTTAAAATATGATTTAATGCTGCCAAAATATGATATAAAGATTGTATGAATTATCATATGGTTAAAAGAGAGGGTTTTTTTACAGAGATTAAACTGTAATTTATTAAGGAGCTGATTGAGTATGAAGAAGCTAAAAATTAGGCTGGAAATAGGACAGAGAAACTGTGAAGACAGAAGATGAAATTTTGCCAAAATGACTAAGAGAGGCAAGCAACGGGCAAGTTCAAAACTTGGAAATGCTGAAGAAAATGCAGTGAAACTTGGAGAAACATTGAAAAATCAAGTGTTTGAAAATCCCCTATGTAAAACATAGCCAAAGGCGCTTGAGATTTGCCAGAGAAATTTGATGGGAATTACAGCAAAACTGTTTGAAACATGGAGCAGTTGTTTATCCAGAGCAAGACAGAGCTGGGTTCAAACCATAGTCAAGAGCAAGTCATTTGGGTGACCTTTTTGGAAAAACTGTTGAATCCAAGCGTTTGATTGGTTAAAATTCAAAGTTTATTTAATAAGTGTTTTAAGGGCTTTAACTGAAGAGTTAAAGCCTAAAAAATGAGGTGCAGAAGCAGAAAATCCAGGGCTTTCATTATCTGAAGTAAGTAAAAAGGTTGAATATATTATATAGAGAGGAAAATTGGATAGTTTAAGCTTTGGAAACCCAGAGTTCTGAGAGAGATGTTTGGACTAAAACAAGGAGCTATAAAGGGGGAAGCTATCTGAGGCTTTAAAGGGACTGGATCAAGTGGGTTACAAAGGCCAAAAGGATTACAGAAGGAGCTGAAGACCAAGATAAAGGTGCAGAAGCCCAAGACTAATAATCTGAAGCTAGGAATAAGAAGATGGAGCTGGAGCAAAGCGCAGGAGCACAAGATCCAGGAGAAGGAGCCCCAGAAAAAGGAGCAGGAGTCCAAGACCAAGTACAAGGAGTCCAAGAGATTGTTGGAGGACTCCAAGTATTAGAAAACCAATATTGTATCCCACATCCAGGCAAATATATCAGAATGTTTCTAAGGGGATCTTCCTTATGACTGTGAATAAAAGCCTATTACAACCCCTGTCTAAAGTTCAAAGTAGTGCAAATAACCCCCATGAGTGAACTGCCCCACATCTTTTACCCTGGCCAAGGAGAAGAGGATACCTATTGTCAGAGTTGTAGAAGATTTGCCACTATTAAACCCTCCCAGGAGGAGTGAGAGGTTAACTAGACACCTTGGAATGACATATAGGGAACAGGAGTTCATTGGGAATGAGTTTAATATGTTTCTGAAAGACTGGTAAAGACCTACATAAGAATTAGCACCATCTGAAGTACAAGTGCATGGTGGGGATGCCCGCCTAGTAATAGGAAAAGTTTTGGAAGAGTTTGCATTAATGCAGGCTTGGTATAAACTTCTAGCTAGCCAACACCCTCTACTAGTAAATTACAACTCCTCCAAGCTGGTCCCTGGCTATGACCCAGGACACACTTTGGGGACTGGTGACCAGGAACCCCACAGGTGGGGTCCCAATTCTTCACAAAAATTGACTTGCCAGCGGGTTATCACCAAATCCGCGTTAAGCCAGGGGACATATCCAAAACAGCGTTCAGAACCAAGTATGGCTTGTTTGAATGTGTTGTCCTCAACTTTGTCATAATAAATGCCCCAAATACCCTTTTTATCTTTATGAATGAAGTTTCTAAAGAACACATTGGAAAAAGAGCTATAGTCTACCTTGATTGCATAAACATATACAAGCCAACCATATAGCAATACTGGAAAGACGTCTGCCTGGTCCTCTGCACCCTTCAAGATAACCAAATTATATTAAAAGCCTAAAATGTGACTTCTTCTTAGCAGAACTCTCATTTTTAGGACACATTATCAGCAAGGATAGAGTGAAATCATACCCAGAAAATATATGAGCCATAACCAACATGCCAGCACTGCAAAATAAGAGTGAGCTTTGTAAATTCCTAGGCATGGTAGCCTACATTAGAATATTCATCCCTGACTGGGGTGCTTTTAATTCCCTTTATTTGCAATCACAGGCAAGACATCAAAAATTTTATTTACACTGTTAAGAGATAAACACTTTTGGCAATTAAAAGAATGTATATTTACTGCTCCTATTTTTTAATATCCAAATTGTTAAAGAGTTTAAAAATTAGAAACTGACACCTTAATACACTCATTAGGAGGAGTACTCCAAATTAAAACTGCAGAAAAAGACTTCCTCCCTGTAGCATATGAATCAAGAAGATTGTCTGATGGTGAGCAAAGATACCCAATACATGACAAGGAACTGATAGCTATTGTCCACTATCTAATGAAATAGCAATGCTATCTGGAAGGTGCACAGATATTCAAAGTGCTAACCAACCACAAGTCATTGGTGTTATTTGGGACTCAGCATTATCTATCTAGACAGATGTCATGAATGAAATTTTGATACTTGTATTGAAAACCCAAGAGTTGAGCCCCAGTTCCCAGAAGGCGGATTGAACCCTCCAGAACAGTCAAGGACCTGGCAATCTGTTAAGTCACAGGCTCAAATTGTTAAATTACTCTGCAACCTGCCGGCTTACTACAGAGGATTACCTGAATAGTTGCCAGTCTGCTGCCAAACTGGTGTCAATGAAGACCCATACCTACAAAGAAAATGTAACCTGGCTAACAGAGGTTGGGGAAGGACCTACTGCCAACCTGCCAAGAGCCAATACTGGAGCTTTGGAATCAACACTGGAAGCCCTTGAATCAAACCCTGATCCTCCAAAGACTACTTGAGTCACGCAAAGTGGACAGGAACCTGCCCACTTACTAAATTGCATATCCAAGTTGACGAGTTACTCCAAGACCTGCCAGTCTCCCAAGGACAATTCCCTGAATGGTCATCAGATTGATGCCAACCTTGAGCCACCAAAGACCTGAACCTATGCAGAGGTTGCAGCTTGCCTTAAGGAGGTTAAAACAAAACCTATTTTTAACTCTGCCAATGACTACCATCAACTGTCAGCATTCCGTCCAGAGAGGGTAGTGCAATTGAACTACTCAGGTGACATAGTGAACAGTGGCAGCAGAATGAAGCATTGCCACTTCTATTCACCAGAGCAGGCACAACCTGTATCTGCCGCCCTTGAGACTCTAAGCCAAGATCCACGCCCCGCCAGTGCCATGTCTGCAAAACTGAACCCTGCTAAAATTGAAGAAGAAAACCCCCATGGTATAAAACCCTGGCACCATGATGAAGACCACATTGTCATTTTTGATAATAAAGTTTTATGAAACTTTGGTTTGAAAAAATCTTACCCTATCTAGTTTTAGTGATCCTCCATCTTAATTCCGGTCAAGCAGACCACCAGGCCGCTGCCCCCTCCAGAGACCAACCTGCCAAATTGCCCCAGTCATTATACTGTCCTCCAGGAGCCCCCTTTGGACCTGTGCACTTTACTGAATACCCCCCAACCTGGCCTATTCAGAATACAAATTGGAAACCATCCTCATTGCCAATCCCTTGGCAAGGACTAGAAGTACCAACTATGTAGGACGCAAAGGAAAGAGGATTGAGATACCACCCTTATTGTTCAAAGACAAATACAACTACCTACCCATGTACTTTGTTTCCATGACTCCGCCATTAACCCCAAGACCAGACCGCCCACTGAAACCTACCGCCGCAGCCAAGACCACCTCTACCCAACTGTTTGGAGTACTCTACATTACTTTGACAGGATTGGTGGATTACATGGTCCCCAACTCTGGACCCTGGTCCTTACTCGGGCGATCTGTATCTTATATTATCAAGTTAGCACCCATTCTATGGTGGGCCTTACCCTCCGGCTTGGCTGCGCCTTACCCCAAGCTGCCCAATGCCTCCACCTATGACTGGCTTCCTGACAACAGCAAGCTGAATGGATGAGCCTCATACAAAGGTACACCATGATAATTGAGTATAAATCAGGCAATTAAATACTTAATGAAGATATCCTATCAAGACTATAGTGTAAACATCTCCTATGCACTGATGGAGACCCTGATTGGCCCATGTTAATCATGGGGAATCTCCAAGAGGGGTTATCACCTGGCAAACCAATGGACATCCAAGAGAAAGTCCTCAAGAACAAGCATCTGTTCAAAAATGTATATGATACTCTACACCACATATTATCAAATGGCAATACTGTACCCTATGTCCTGCCAACACAAAAGATTGACACAATTCTTTTATAACACAGAGGTCTGAGACACACCTGTAGTAGGAACTTGCATGAATACCTCAAGACACACTACTGGTGGCTAAACATGCTGGACAACATCAAGGAAGTACTAGACCAATGCAAAGTCTGTAAAAAGTACGCCTACTCCAAGGCACCCCCTAAGTCAGTAGTACCAGTGCCATTCACCCAACCATTCAAAGTGTGGTCACTGGATATTGTGGGGTCAAAAAAAGCAATAACAAAGGAAAAAATTATATTATTACAGCTATTGGCTATGCTACTAGATGGCCTGTAGCACAAGCTACAAAAAAATACAAAGGAAACAATGTAAGACAATTTATTGTCAAGAAGATCGTAGCTAAGTTTGGGAAACCTGAACTCCTAATCACAGCCAGAGGAATCAAACTTAAAGCCATTGACATCAACATATACCTTGCCAAAAACAGAATAAAACATACCATCACCAGCCCCTATCACCCATAGGCAAGCTGAAGAGTTGAAAGACTGAACGGTTCCCTCATGGAAACCTTCAGCAAGTTATCTGCCAACAATCTGAAAGCCTGGATTGATATGCTACCAACTGCACTCATGATATGCATAACAACAGTTGATTACAATACGGGCAAAAGCCTGTACAAGCTTGTCTATGGTCATAAAGCCGCCATTATTACCACTACATCAGGACCACAATTACCTCTGCTCAATAAAGTGCCAGACAACAGTGACCCTGATATACAACATGCCAGAAAAGTCCAAGAGGACAAAGAAAAGGAAATGGTTGAGAGGGAAGCAATTACATTACAACAGGAGCGCTTCCAAGTCAGGGACAAGATCTGGGTTGTTAATCACAATATGCACAAACTGGAACCAGGTTTACAAACACCAGGAATTTTCATGGAAGTCAAACCAAACAACTCTTGACTTGTCAAAGGAATATGAGCTTAAACAGAACTCAAGTGTATGCACCATGACTGCCTCTGCCTGTGCAAAGCAAGAACAGAACAACATAACTACCAACTTCCTGTACCCAATAACAAACTGGATCAATACCAAGCCTGTATCCTCAACTCTCTCAAGAAATTTCCTAAGGTTTCACCTTCCAGCAACCCAGGGGGAGATGTCACAACATCTTTGATTACTCTCTCTTGGGAAAGCAATTCCCTGAGTGACTCTCTGAATTATTCCCTAACTAATCATTGAGTTAGTGGCACTGTTATCATTTGACCGTCTATGACGGGGATTAAACATTTTGAGTTCTAAAAGGAACACTACTCAGACAGACCTCATGACTTAAGAGGAACAATTACTTGAATAAGCCCCATGACTGCCATGACGTACATGGACAACATGTGGCTTCTCATGATACTATATAATACTCTAAAATCATATCTATTAAATTATCATTCTCTTCTTAATTTTCCTCTTTATCTTGTTTATCATACTTTTTAAGAATCATATACTTGACATTAACAAAAACCATTGTAAAATAAAAGGAATGAAAAATCACTAAAAGACAAAGGTTAGATTTTATGACTGAAATTTTATTTTGATCATGGTTCCAAATTAGAATAGTAATTTTCACCTATATAGACAAATAAAGAGCCTTAAAAATCAATAAAATACCTATGTTCATAAATTTAATAGCTGTTGACTAGCTCCTAAAATGTTCTTTTTCTATTTTGGGATACAAAATCAAGCATCTTGTGTGACTTGATTTTGGTTTGTGTTTATGAAATTTTTCTTCTTGGTTGCTCTATTTTTGCTTCATTTTAGCCCTTTGGTTGGTGCCTCATATGAATCCTTATAGAATTATACTATCTTCTTGTCAGGGACCCGCTTGAAAGGGAATAAATATCCAATCTTGTGGGCCAAGGCCCCTAAGTTTAACCCTGCAATAACCAAAACAATAGGAACTGTAACCATTGCAAGATGACCAAAATGGCCTAGTTAGGCAAATCTCCCCATCAGGGAACTAAACCTTCCCAAGAGATAATACCTTACTAGATATGTAAGCAGGTAGAAGGACACATTGGATTGAACCAGGGAAATCTCAGCTTCAGGAGGCTTAGAAGTGGAACAGCCATAGTTGAATTTTCTCCCTTAATGTCTGGAAGAATACTAAAACCAACCATGAGTGTGGGACTCCTCTTGGTGAGAATTGTCTGGTGAAGAGTTGCGCCAGTCAGTGGTACGGGTTGGCCCTTCAAGGGAAAAGACAATAGGCAGGAGAGAGAATAGAAATTAGAACAGGAAATAGTTTTCCTTTATGGTCCTGAGAAGTATCAAGATAGAAGTGTGTACAAGATCAAATGGAAGAAATAATCTTTATTGTTGGAACAAGGTTAAAGATAATTAAAGCTGTCCTTAAAGACTGGTTTGGTAAGACAAAAATAAGCAGAGGGTAATTGAGGTTACAAGAGGGTTAAACCCCAGGTTTCTTAGTGCAAAAACCTGCTAAGATGATCTTAGACAGGATTTTGTTCACCTGATTGGGTATTTCTCATATGAAACAAGAGAAGCGGTGGATACAGAGGGAACAGAACCACATATGAAGCCATATATATTGAAAGAAGTGGTTTTGCATATAGTCTACGCAAAGAAGAACGTCATGTGTGGCTGGGCTAGTAATAAGTGATGAGAGCAAAAAACTGCTGAGTTAGCAGCCAATCAAAGTCCAAGCAGTGGGTGACATTGTTGTTGATTCTATTAACATTTCTAAACTTAGAATCAAGAGCAGAAGCAAATACTAAATGAATAAAGTCATTATACAGTAGTTTTAAAAGCTATGGCAACAAGCAAAAAAATTCAGATTTAAACAAGCTGAACTCAGATTTAGACAAATTGAAATGAATCCAAATCTATTTTAAATCAATAAAAATTGGTTTATTTTTAATTTTATTTAAATCTGAGTTCATTTTGTTTAATCTTAATTGTTTTTGCTTGTTGTCATAGCTTTTAAAACTACTGTAAAAAGGTAATCTATTTCCAAACTCTTCACTAACTCTAGAAAATATGTTTCTGGGAAGGTTCAGGGTTTGAATCCGGGACTGGTCCTTTATCTCAATACTTGTTCCCATTCTTTGTTCTTTGTTAGAGGCTAGTGCCCTAATTTCTGATTGGTAATTATTGAACATGGAGCACAAGATGTTGTAGTCAGGGGAGAATTCCCTGACAATTATGGAACAACCCCAATCTACTTCACTTGTTGTACTAAGTCATTTTGTTTGTAGTTTGGACTATTTTGATTGATGTTTATTATAATTATGTATTTTGTGTTAACAATATTGCGTTTCTTGTTTGGTCCTTTTCTAGTTGTCATGAATGTCATTTTTCTATTGATAATAAAGCAAATTTCAAGACAAGAGTGCAACCCTGGCTCCCAAAGCCTGCCCGCTCAGAGGGCCAAGGGCCTAGTTGGCCACGTTTTTTGGGCTCAAGTCTGAAGGTTGTTTGATGAACCACCTGCTAAGCCAACAAGTTTTTCCTAATGAAGCATTGATCACAGTCAAATAAACGCCTAAAAAGGCCCAGATCTACACAGAAGTAGCTGCTTACCTAAAGGAGGGTTAAACTAAACCTGAAATCAAACACTCCAATAAGCTTCAGTCATTATCAGCCCCCAGCACCAAATTAGTGATCTATTTGGCTGGGTCGCGTGATGCAGATAGAGCCAAATAAATAGAGCATCACCACTTCTATTCTCCAACACCAGTCAACCCAGAATTAGCTGCCTGTGAAGCCTTTCCCAAGTGTCAAAGTCCAGTTGGAAGAATAATTGCAGACCTAAAGCCCACATATTTTGGAGGGGCAAATTTTAATAGTATAAAACCTCTGCTTTGTTGAGAATGGCAGTATTGTCATTCTGATAATAAAGTTTAAATGAACCTTTGGCTTACGCAAATTATACCTTATCTAGTTTTAGTATTTTATTATCTCCACTTAAGTCTCTCAGTCACACAGGCCCCTGCCACTTCCACTGACCAACCCATGGACCCCTTGCCCACGTTTTTCTGCCCACTAGGAGCACCCTTTGAACCAGTACATTTCACCAAGTACCCTCCAAACCCTGCCTATTCAGAATTTACTTTGGAAAATATACTCCTCTCTGACCCCTTGGCAAGAACTAGAGTCACAAAAACAATCAGCCATGAAGGAAAGTGGTACACAGTTCTGCCCACACTATTCTGCGATAAGTATAATTATCTGCCCACATACCTGGTACCAATGTCATCACCTTCAACCCCAAAGACTAACTTTCTGCAAGAATTCACCACCATCAACGACACCACTTCCACCCAGATGTTTGGAGTACTCTATATTACTCTTACATGCTTGGTGGATTCAATGGTGCTCAACTCTGGCCCCTGGGCCTTGCTTGGTTGCTCTCTATCCTATATTATCAAGTTGGCTCCCATCCTATGGTGGGTATTACCCTCTGTCCCTCCAGTCCCTCCACCTGTGTCAAATAGTGTTTCCACCAACAATTGGCATCCTGACACCAAGCCCAAATTAATGATTGGTAGGGATACTAAGATCCTTACTTGGAATACTACTGATCCCTACCCTGGTTAAGTAATGCATATAGCATCTCCCTGTGCCCCAATGGCTCCTTAACATGGTATATGTATATTTCCTCTACCTAAATAAAGATTATTTTTCACAAATTCTTTTCCTGCCCTCTCCTGACTGCTGTCTTCCCCAACTTATTAATGATTGAACTACAATGAGTTCAGTTGTAGAATTTGGTTTTCATTCCAAGTGTTTAAGTATGAGCGAAGAGTTCAATAGAGCATATGGGTGGTACTGGATGATTTCACTCTCAAGCTCTAATAGGACCCCTGAAAATAAAATAAGAAACACTTTTTTTCTGATAAGATGTCGAGTTGGTCTCGTTTACATCAGAAGTTTATCGAGGCCGAGCTTGGAACCAACCGTCTCGATATGATGAGAGGATTGGAATGTGGCTCGATTTCAATGCGATGGCTAGATCCAGCAGCGATTCAAAAGGTGCCAACTTTCCCTAGGATCCCCGAAATATTTTAATTCAAGCTGGGCAGGATTGGTATGACTACCTGCCATCTAGCTTTACTTGATCTTTGACTCTAGGTAAGTTGACTACCTCGGGGTATAAACTTTTATACTCGGGTAAGTGTTTTTTAATAAATACATGTTGGTTGGGGTTTAAAGTATACCGATGGTGGCCTCATGTTTATTGGGATGGTTTAAGGGCAGTCACCTTTTGGAGAGATAGGTGTTGGCTTCCATTTCGCTAGATTAGGTTGTTTCTATGGAGGGAAGACTGGGTGCAGGTTAAGGTTTCGTTTTTAAAGCCGAAAGTTTCGGCTGCTCCAGCTTCAGAGATATTAAATTCATCTCGGTTCATTTTTTCAAGAAACTGTGGGGCAGTTCGCACGTATGCTTTTAAAGGCTGCCGCTGATTTATTCAAGCTAGTCTGAATGCTAGCATCTTTTTGACATGACACGGGATTTCAAGCAGGAGAGGCAACTGGGGCATCCTTTTTAGGCCAAACGGAGAGTAATTTTTAGTGCCAGGATGTTTATTTATAGATATTGATTTCTACCATTTTAAATATTTTTTGTTCAGCTTTTTCATATTCTTCACTGGCTAGCACTAGTAGTTCTTATGGCCATTTGCTGCTCACGACCTTCTGATTTCAGATCTGAATTGCTAATATCGAGTGAACGATATATCAATCAATTCGATGTTTCTTACTTATAGAAATGCTCTTTTAATTTTACTACTTTGGTTGTTCTCATAATTTTCACGTTCTCTACATGTAAAATTAATGTAACCGTTGGTGTCCATAAAGGTGATTCCATGTGGTTCAGTAGTTCTATTTTAGCTTTAAAGTATTTCTTTGAGACCCCAGATTTACTTAAAGCTTACCATTCTCCCATTGCAGCTTTGACTAACTCTAATCAGTAGGTGCATTGAAGAAATGAGCTACAATCTCCAGGATCAAGTGCTCAGTGCGCTAGCCGCCTTGTACAACCCACAGCCCAACCAAGCCCAGCTGATCGAAGCCACCAACTTTCTGGAACAGTTTCAAAAAAAGGTAAACCGGATCCAGCTACCTTCCTAACCCGACTGTGCAGGTTGAAGCATGGTCCATCGCCGATCAACTGTTAAGGGACCCCAACCAGAATACCAGCGTCAAGTTCTTTATGGCTCAGACACTGAGACAAAAGGTAATAGTCAGTTTCTTTTGCCATGTCGATATTAAATACCACGTGTACTGTTTTAAGCCGACAGACCTAGTTTCCTTGTTGGCAGATAGGTTTTAATTTAAATATTTTTTCTCAAGCTTGTTAGACTTGGTTTTAATTTAAATAAAAGTGTGTTCTTGAGTTGATGTCTTGGCTAATCAATGGCGTTTAAGATTAAACATCAGCTGAATGATTTGGATACTGGGGCACGCTTTTCACTACGCGACTCTCTTCTTAGCGAAATTGTCTGCTTCAAGGAGGGCCCAAAGCCTATCCTAACCCAGTTGTGTCTTGGACTGGCTTCGCTCGTGATCCAGTTGGTTGAATGGCAGAATGCTGTCCCCCAGTTGATCCAGGAGTGGAGTCAGGATGGAGCCATGTGCTTTGTTTTACTGCAGCTGTTGACGGTTCTGCCTCAAGAGGTTAATTCTGTCGTGGGGTTCTGTTCTTTGACGGATGAACAGTTTCGCAGCCAGGCGACAGTTGTTTTGACGAACAACGGGGGCCAGTTGCTACCCCTCTTGGTTCAGTACATGCAAGGCGCAGGTAGGGTGATGGATGGATAGGTAATGACAGGTTTAGGGAATAATTCGCAGCTGCAAGATAAGGTGTTTTCTTGCCTGATTAGCTGGCTTAGGTCGGGCGACATCTCCATTATGGACCTCAAGGACAGTCCGCTGGTGGAGGCAGCCTTTGATGCCATTACACAGCAGCCTGCGCTGTTTGATATGGCAACTGAGATCATATGCAGCATGATATACGAGACCCGGGAGGTGCAGTCGTGCATGCCAGTCATTAAGGTGCTCTTGCCTCGGCTGGTTAAGCTATACGAGTACTTGAGGAAAGGCGAGCATGACGACGATACTTTCCAGGGGCTTTGCCGCATATTTGCCGAGGCCGGAGAGGCTTACCTTGATCTCATCATTGAGCATCCCCAGCATTTTCAGCCCATCCTCGATGCCATCATTGAGTGCGTTCGCCTATGCCCCATTCGCACAATCCCCGTGACCTTTTCATTCTGGTATTCCTTCTCCTATAGCCTGAGGGCTCCCGAAGAGGCAGCCATGTTTATTCCCTTTTTTCAATCTACTGTTCGCGCCATCATAGGCCGCCTGGCCTACCCAATGGACGACGATGACTTTACGCTCGAAGATGAGGACAGCTTCCGGGACTTCCGCCACGAGATCGGAGACATTCTGAAGGACTGTGCGTTTGTTCTTGGCGGCAATAACGCGTTGGAGATTGTCCTTGAAGGGCTGCAGCAGTGGCTCCAGCAGCAGGAGACAGGGGCGGCGCCACCTTGGCAGAAGCTTGAAGCAACGCTATTCTCTGCGCGGGCGTTGGGTTCAAAGGTACGCCCGGAGGACAAGACTGCGCTGCGTGGAATATTCGAGTTGTTTCCTCGCCTTCCAGTCCACGACAAGGTCCGCTACGCTGCCACGCTTGTGTTGTGTTGCTACGCAGAATGGACTCACTACTATCCCGAGCTTCTCCCATTTCAACTGACATACGTAGCCGAGGGCCTGAATCACCCCGAGGTGGCGCCAGCATCTGCAATGGCGCTGGGTCACTTTGGAAAGCACTGTGGCGAGGTAAGCTTAAACTCGGCCCAGCCAACCCTTTAGTTTCTAGTACCCCACCTTCCCGAGTTGAACCAGATTTATGCTACATACCTAGACCGGCTCAGGCCACGAGATCTGCTTGACATTACCACGTGTATTGCCTGCGTATTGCCTTGGGTACCCCGCCAAGTGTACTTGCCTACGCTACAGCAATACATGGATCCCATCCTCTTTCGTATCCAAACCCTTCTGCCCCAGATTGCTTCTGGCAACTCCGTCATTGACGATCTATCATGTAAGCCAAATACATTGCTCTTGCTGATTCTTAGTCAACATCGATCGCTTGCACAGCCTGTTTGAGAACGGCACTGTTAATGTCCCCGATATTCCCATCCTGCCTCTTGTAGAAAAGATATGGCCTCTCTTCGACAGCATCCTTCAGCACCTTGTCTCACACCATGACATTTCCGAGGCCGTCAGTCGCCTGTTCCGCTGCATCATCAGGTTACATGCTCCCAAATCTCTCGCCTACCAGCCTACGCTGTCCGCTGCTTTCTTGCGTGCCTTTGAGCAGTCAGGCTTGAACTGCTACATGTGGGTTCTAAGCAAGTTTATAGAGGCATACTATCCTCACGAGCCCCAGCAAGCTGCCGACATTCTTCTGCGCCTTTGCCAGAGCTTCTTCGAGTGGGCCTCACGAAGCCCCGTTCTTGACGAGATATCCCAAGGTACCCTTGTTTAATATTTGTTTCTGACTCACATGCAGTTGTGGAGGAGTTCTCCTACACGTTGATGGGCATATTGAAGATTGCCAAGGCCGACTTCTTCACTCTCCAGACCCTACCTACCATCATTCAGTTCTACCGCGTCGCACTGGATATGAAGGAGGTGCACGCCGTAGAGGCTACCCTTTTCTTCATCAGAAACCTCCTATCGTCACTGCTAATTGAAACAGAACGGCCCGGCAAATCCCCCGCCGACTTCCCTGTGGTTGGTCTCATCCATCAATCCGGCGGAGAGTACATCTCGCGGCTGGTTGCTAACAGCCTCACCAGCTATCCCTCGGACCTGGTGGAAGATGGAGGCTCTGCCATTACTCTGATCTGCGAGTTATGCCCTCAGTCGTCCATCCAATGGGTCTCCCAGGCCTTCCTTGGCTTGCCCAACCATCCCTTCTCTTCTCCCAATGATCCAAGTGTCCCATCGCTGCCCCTCCAAAGCTTTCTGGAGCAGCTAAACAGGTAGGCCACCCCTAAACACACATGACTAACCCTGCAGCTACATCGATCAAAACACCTGGAGGCCCTTCAACAAAACCATGATTCATTTTATCTTAAGGTACCGCAGGCAACAAGCCGCCGAGGCCGACAAGAACTGACCACATCCAACGCTGGAAGAACACGAATAAAATCTTTTTCTAACCCATCCCTCTGATTTCTTACTCGCCAAGTGACATTAGACGCATGGCAGAAGCAATCGGAAAGGAAGGATTTGATTGAAGATGTGGAATAGCAGAACTGGTCTTATGAACCTACACAATTGAAAAATCTAAAACACACAGTCTTATTTGCTATGATATACTGTCAACTCTTTGATCACCGCTGTTGCTAAACTATGCATAATTTCCATTACTTCTAAAACAAAAAGAGTAAATCCACTTCAATTACAATGTATACTTTAAAAGCAGAGTGTTTCAAAGAGGCAACTCTGAAAAAAAGTTACTGCCAAACAAGTTTGGAAACTGGTAATCGAGCACGTCTCAATTCAACTTCATTTTTCAAGAAAATCTTAACCAGCCAAGCCAAAACAAGTCAGGAAGTGCATTGCCCAACCGGGCTTTAAAAACTACAGCCCAAATACCAGAAGCAGCAGAGTAAACAGCCCCAACCTGTGCAGATCAATAGATCCCCGTCCAACTCAAGCTCTCTAGGAAGAACACAACTCATGCCAAACATCCCAGAAGTATCAATCTTCTCAACTTAGGGCATGAGGTTAGCGATGGCCAGAAATAGATCCAACTATCAAACCTATTACATCCAGAAACAACCAAATACTACCATTGCCAAACTCTGCTTCAGCAAACTAAGAAAGCAATAAGGCAGGGACAGCAGAGAGTGGCACAGAAGATATCACCCACGTGGGCAAGGTCAAGTCACTCATTGTTGGAAGGGATCACAATGCCAACACCTATATGCAAGGCCTTGCCTAATAAGGGTAGAAGTTGCCAACAAGAGCTTAAACCCAACAGGATTCATACTTTATCAAAGCAAGGTAGCCAAAAATAGCTAAACCCTCACAGCCAGTATACCATCTACCAAAGGAAGGGCTGGTATTCTTTGCTGGGGTAGGCACACAAAAGAAAGCCATGCACAGCAGCCTTTGAAGCTGCTGAGATGAACGGAATCAACTCAGCCTAAAGCTAAAGAGCAAAAGATGCTTTCAGATCTTACAAGCTAGAAACAAGCAGATGGCCTAGCACAAAAAGAAGTGTACTTTGAATGCAAAATAATACTAAACCGTCTACACTACAGAGCAACACCAGCATCAATAATTAAGGTGCAGAGCCATCCCAGGAGGTAAAGTAACCTGCTCAGTTCAATTACTTAGGCAACGCCAAGCTGCATTTCAGACAGCAAGAGTAGATCAAGCACCAAGCAAAGTTAAACATATTCTCAACAAGGATATTCCGGCCAATCCAAACTGTATATGAAATCGGAGTCAAAGGCTTCCCAAGCCAGCAAAATGTACATTCCAACTGGGAAACCCGGCCGTTTTAAAGGGTAGGGTGTAGCATCCCAAAACCAGGATTGCAAATACATTGTCCTCATCTACCCCACCTCAAAAGTAACGGCAGATATAGCATCACAAATAAAAAACACCATCTCAACAGGCATTCAAGTGATGCTCAAAAACACTGATAATTCAAAAGCCATAAATAGACTAAAAAAGACCTCAGGATTCCAAATATGCAATGGAAATGGGCCAACTAATAGCAACAAGGCTGTGCAAAGCTCCTAAGCTGGGGGGTTCAAAATATGCTCTTTTCAGCTATACTATCTTTAAGCTATAACCCATACTATTGATATAAAACATCTAACTTTAAAGAAAGGATAAAGCCATCAAAACTAAGATAAAAATGGTTAAAAGATACAGCCCTGTTTAAAGCTGGCCCAAACTTTGGTGGAAAGGGTAACATATATGGCCTGTACTGTAAATTCAGAACCTAAGCGTAGAAATGCGGGATTGTCAAATCCTTGGTCCAAATTCCAAATCACTTTTGCGGGCAACTCAGCTGAGTGAAAATTAAAATATTTAATAAAATCAACCATTTAATTTGACTTTTTGATTTATTTAAATTGGCAAATTTTGAATCCCTTGAGCAGATAACTCAACTAACAAAAAACAAAACACAGCAAAAAATGCAGGATACATGAACCAGAAATACAGGATTCTAATGTACAATTTGAGATTTCCTGTATGTCAAAAAATCATAGACATCATGTAAAAATTAACGAGTCTGAAATTGCGGGATTGTCAAATCCAAGAACCAAATTTCAAATCAAAAATGAGATGAATTTGAAATAAATATAATTTATGGGTGTCTCAAAAAGAATTCTAAAGGATCTAGAGTGGATTTGTGCTAATTCTTTTAGGAATCATAGGCATTCTAAAAAATCACCCTATTCCATTTTAGGACGGCTAAAATTTAGATACTTGATTACAGTAGATTTCAGAAAATGGTAATAATAAAATAGAATTATATATTACAGTCTATTTTTATCATGTTTCTTTTTCCTTTATGTGTTGATAGTTCATTTGCTGTTGATAATGTGCTTGCGTTTAATCAGATAGTTTCACCTCCAGTTGCCAAGGCGATAGGAAATCAAGGCGCCTCCCTGAGACAAGCTGTGGTCGCAGAGGTGATTTGATTTCCTATTGCCTTGGCAACTGGAGGTGAAACTATCTGATTAAAGCAAGCACATTATCAACAGCAAATGAAATATCAACACATCAAGGAAAAGGAAACATGATAAAAATAAACTGTAATATATAATTCTATTTTATTAAAGTGTTTTCTGAAATCTACTGTAATCAAGTTCCTTAATAGCAATAAATTAACACATTTTGTAGTAAACTGATGGTTTATCTTCCCCCTCCTTTCTTCCTTGAATTTTTTTTTAAAGTTTCAAGAAAGAAAGGAGGGTAGCTCATATATCATTATATAGTTTTGTGGTTGCTATATTAGTGATTTAGAGTGCAGAATATTGCATCATTTCCAGTTTAGACAATTTTACATTTCACTTAATTTTATGTCTAACATGTTTGTTGAGATTAGATTTTTCATTTGATTTTATCCAGAGTGGAGCTTCTTGATTTGGGTTGATTTGTCCTAGTTTCTTACTGTACATTCAATTTGGATTCTAGTTCCTGCAATTATTATCTGAGTTTACTAGTGGCATTCAAAAGTGATTTGAAATTTGAAATTTGGTTCTTGGATTTGACAATCCTGCAATTCCAAAAACATAGTAAACTTAATGAAAATGGTTGATGGATTTGAACACTTTGAATCTGATTCCAGTTAATTCATTTTGTCCATTGGAAATTTGCAGTTTGACTTGAACTTTGCAAAGTGTCTATGAGTTCCCGCATTTTTAAAGATCCAAATAAAAATACAGAGAATTCAATTTAATTAAAAAAGGCTATCCTGCAAAAGTGATTCAAAATTTGGACCAAGTATTTGACAATCCCGCATTTTTACGCCCAGGTTCTGAATTTACAGTATAATGTGTCTAATCTTAGCCATTCTGTGAAATGGGTTGCTTGCATGTCAACAAGCGTTATCTACAGTGTCTGGTTGGTCCTTGGTATGGCAATGACTGGCGATGTCCAAGGGAGGCAATATGCAAGCAGCAACTTTTCTAGGTGGCAGCTTGCTAGGATCTTTGAGAACTGACAATGGTCTTTGAACTCAGAATATCTTCTACTGTGAAAATGTTCTACAGTAGGTATATCTTATTTTTTCTCTGCCTTCCATTAGTCAAATGGAAGGGCTTTTATAGAGCTCACACCCTCTTTCCAGGATGATACATATGACGCTTCTAACTCTTTCTTGGCCAGTCTTTCCATCCCCAGACTGCTGGCATCAACCCCCAGAATCAGGCATCCATGTAATGGCATGGGATTCAATATCATAGTACCCTGCACTAGGTACTATCTACTTCATTGCTATGCATGATCATTAAAATGCTGGCAATGGCAGTGCCAATTGATTATTCTATTTATAGTGTATAAATATTAAGGATGTGAGAGAGGGGGCTAAACTAACTAAGTTTGGCTTCCATCCCAGCAAGATATACCACCAGGATGCCGCCCAGTGGAGTACTGGTAGGGCCGCTTGGAGAGGGGACCAAAGAGAGGACACGGGAGAAAGCTGGGGGAAGTATGCATTCAACCCCATCAACACCAACCCAGCAAGCAGCCAGGGCATCTGTGTAGGAGGGTGAGACAACTTCACAGGTGCTTGAGGGGGTACCAAGTCACTCCCCTCCAAACTGGAAAGGGCAGGCATTGGAATCTCCTTTAATGCTGAAGCAGACACCGTGTGGTTGATAGCATGGAAGTCCAGGTCATCACATGTTAAACTCTTGAAAATTGTCTTCCCTGAAAGGAGAAGTGCGCCAGGAAGATGCAGGAGGCTAGAGGGGTTATCCCTGCAAGGCAAACAGAAGAAGAGAGACAGGACCATAAATTGGGAGATGCTGTCCAGAGGAGTAGCACAAAAGGAGCCAGAGAGAAACCCACAAATTTTAAGACTGGGAGCAACATTTTTGAAAACTCCAGGAGATTTGGGGTCCAAAGAGGCACTTTTCAGGTTTAATTTGAGTAAGATTTATTGCTACTAGGGTGATTATAGGCAAATACTTAAAACAACTGATCAGATGATTTTTTGGAGCCTTGGGGATAGCCTTGGGTGGCTTGAACAAATGTAACAGCAAAGACAGGTTTGAAACCAGAAGATTAATGAAAAACTCAAGATAAAAGTAAGTTATATATGAAATTTTAAGTCAAAAAACAGGTTCAAACAGGGTTTTTGAAAGGTAATAGCAAAAGACACAACAACTAAGTATTAACTCTACTCTATATGGTTTGAAAGCAACTTCTGGGTTTGAAAAAGACCGCTTAATAATAAGTTTCACACAGATAATTACTAACACTCAGTTCTGAATTTCAAAGGAGGATTCCAAACAGAGTCCAAAAGTTAAAGCCTAAGGGTTTTACTTTGGTTAAAACTTTAACAAAGTTTTATTATGGTGAAAAATAGACAAGCAGGAGACTCAAAGTCCCCCTGGCATTGTAAAAAGGGGGTGACATTGCTAGGGAAAGGATCACATGACCCCAAGGGGTTCATCTGGTTGGCTAGGAGAGAAATTTTGCTGGCCATGGCCAGAGGTGATGGAGGATTTCAGTTTAATTTCCGCACCCCCACCTGATTGGCTGGGGAGCAATCCAGGAATTTTATATTCATTCAGCTTACTAGATATCAATGTGGCGTCTCTTGATTGGGTGTTTCTGACTGTTTTCAGAAGTGGGTGAACCCATGCCAACAAATAATCTAAATTGATCAGTGTTTTTTCCCAGAGCGGCGCAGCCAAAGCCAGGAAATCTAAAGGGTAGGCCAGGACAAATCTTTCATCCACAGTATGTGCCAAATCTCTCAAGGAGTTGAGCGGCTTGGCTGTTACTTCTAGGCCTTTCTTGGTGCAATGGGGAAAAACGGTTTGATCCAAAGCCAAAGGTGGCAGTGAATTTATAAAGGATGTCTGGCGACCTTTAACAGCAGGAATTCACAGTGGCACTGACAGGCTGTCAGTGAAAATTGATCAAATCTTCACTATTCTCAGGGAATCTCATCATCTTCTTAGTGCCTCATTATTGAAACTACTTTGCTCCTGACCTGGCGGGTTGCTTAGGCATTCCAGAATAACTCTGGCCAATCTGGATTTAACCTTGATTGATGGCCTAGAATGCTCCTGATTGGCCTTGCATCTATTGACCCAAATCCATTTTTTCAAAAGCTTCTGAGATCAATTAAGCTTGATTGCAATCTATCAGAAGCTTCTTTTATTGATGACTTGGCAGGCCATCAACTTATAAAGGTTTTGGCTTATCTGTTAACTGGCCATTTTACTAAGGTAAGGCAAAGTCAACAGCAATTCCTGGCAGGGACAAAATTGAAAGTGCAAAAATTAAGGTGCAAAAAAATCTTCAATTTAATATTTGATAAATTAAAAAAATTATATATGTAAAAAAAGAAAGCAAGAGTTAAAAAAGCTTTTTTAACTTTAGCCAAATTTTTTGATTGGTTTTTATTTAAATCTTAATATAAATTACTAGTATAATTCCTTTATTTTTAAAGATTAAAATTTCATCTCATAAAATTTTATCTAAATTTACATACCGTAAATCCAGAACCTAAAGGCAAAAATGCAGGATTGTCAATTTTTTTGCGTGAACTCACTGACTTAATGGAGTAATTTTCATCCCAGGACAACTTACTTATTTATATAAAATAATGAAAGATATTCCAGTAAGTTGGTGAGCTCTTGCAAAAGAATTTGACAATCCCACATTTTTAACTTTAGGTTCTGAATCTACAGTATAGTTTCTTAATAGGTGCAGAAATTGAAAAGTAGTCAAATCAAAATCCAAAAAGATACCAAAAAACTAGGTCCACTTAATACAGTAGTTTTAAAAGCTATGGTGACAGCCAAAAATACCTCAGATTTTAAAAAAATGATTTCAGATTTAATCAAACCCCAAGTTGCGCAAGATTCAGGATTCAAATAATTTAAATATTTTTGGTGAACACATGAATTGTCAAACAATAAACAAAATTTCACTAAACCATTATAAAAAATTATATCAAACATCAAGCAGTGTAGTTCAAACCATAAACAAAATAGACTGGCACATCAAGTGAGATGAATGGATGGATGCTGTCCCAGAATATATTATAATCCAATCAGGATTCATACAAGCCACCAACAGAAGAACTAAAATTTAACAAAATTGGAGCAATCTAGAAGAAAAATTTCACAGACACAAAAAAATGAAGTTACACAAGATGTGTGGTATGAGCAGCTAAATAATAGAAAATTAACAGTTTAGCAGCCAATCAACAGCTATTCAATTTAGGAACAGAGGCATTTTATTCATTTTCATGGATCCTGATTTGTGTAAAATGGTTTTGAGAACTTTAAAAATCTGGACTTAAGATTATAATAAAATAAATCATAAGATTTAAGCGTCTAATTTTAGTGATTTTATCCTAGGTTTTTTACAAAGGTTTTCAACAACAACAACAACAACATTTTTGACGGCGCCAGCAAATAAGCCAGCAGCAGCCAACCCAGCTTCAATGGAGGTGACACTCAGAATGTGGAGGCACCCATTAACACCCAATACTTTGATGCAGGTAACAAGGAAGCTGACCTGTACTTGACCCCCAACTCCTATGGCTTTGACTTGTTCAATAGTCACTTAGCGTCTAGCTCTGCCCCCGCCTCCTTACCTACCCCTGCATAAGCTGCCAACCAATCAGCTAATAAGAACAGCAACCCTGGTTGGGAACAACTGCCTGCCAACACCCAACCTGCTCCCCCTCAGCCAATCAGGCTTCATCTTCTGCAGCCCAGCGCCCCAAACACTGAATCATTACTGCCCAAATTCTCCAAGAAATTGTGGCACTCAACCAGTGTGGCCTGACCTAAGAACAGATTGCCAGTCAATTGAAGTTTACCCAAGCTACTGTCATGCAGAAATTCAACAACCTGATGAATAAGGGAAACCTGGTTGGGACAGCCAAGAAGCCAAAGAAGGCCCCAGGGTTCCAGATAAATGAGGCATACCTAAAAATGCTCAATCTCCTGCAGCGGAATCCCAAGCTTCCCCTAACCAAGGTCCATAACCAACTTGTACATCATGACATATGGGTTTCTGAGCACATTTTGCAGCACTGGATGTATGGCAAAGTGGCTTCAATCAGGGTGTTGACAAATTTTGGCGGCAGCCAATGGGATGGCAGCAAGGATTCTCCATATGATCCCGCCATTGAGTCCACCCTGGTCTGATGCCTAACAAGTCTATCCAATGACATCATGTTTATCTTTTATTACAAGCTATCAGTAGCTTTTGAAAATTTCAGCAAGTAAGGAAAGGCCTTCACCCATAAAGGAAGGAAGAAGGTCAAGAAGGGGACTTTTATTAGTCTGTTTCTGGATGTTTTGGCAAAGAGTAATGTCTGTTATTAGACAAACTCTGATTACACCAATGTCTATGAGTATAGCCACATCCTTGATGAATTGCTGGACTCTTGGGATAGCTCAAATTCCAAGCACTGGGTTTTCTTAAGCCACCAGATGGAGGGTAGCTCCACCGCCCTTGAGGCAATCCAAGGACACAGGCATCAGGCCTCAGTCTATCCCGCCAGCCACACTGACATCCATCTGGCTGATGTCATGTTCATCAACATTGGAGACACAGTCCAGAAGCACTGCCCGCAGGCCTTGAATGATCATATATTGGTGTCTTACACCATGAGTCTCTCTTTGGTTATCAAATGATGGCTGATTTATTTGCACAAATTGTTTTCCATATGAACATGGACAACCAATCACATAGGGATAAGCACCTCCCACCCTGTGCCACAGCCACCTACCATCTAATCCAATCAATGACAGACAAGAATACCATCAGCAGTATATGGAAGCCATCACACACAATCCTCCTGCCTCTACCCCTGCCAGCCCCACCCACCCAATCCCAGACCCCCCAGGCCAGCACTGCCTCTACACCTTCTTTCCTGCGCTATTTTGACTAGTAGGTATCACTCCCCTGTCCCAAAATAAACTCCCACTTTCCAAAGCTTTTCTCTTTATACTATCTTTATCTTGAATTTCAATTCTTTGATTTCTCTTTGTTTATAGTTGGTTTTATTCTTTATGTTTATCTTATTTCTATAAAATCACATGTTTACCATGCTGAGCATCTAGATCTAGAACACAGTTATTTTTAGCACTTCACATAGCCCCTTGTAAAACATTAACAATAATTTGGTGATCAGCTAAATTTAAATTATAAAATTATAATTTTATTGTGTTTAGAGAAAGTTGTTGCTGATCCAAGTTCAAAACCTTAATGCCAAACTTTAAGCCAGTCAGGAGTCAAGCAAGGAAGTGATTGTTGTGACATAAAGGGTCATTCAATAATTCTTTTATTTTTTTGTGCTAATTAATCTGATTGGCTGGATGTTTTGCCATTGTACGCCATTGCCGCTGTGGCAAGTTGTTAGTGGACTAGTGCCCAATCAGTGGCTGATTGGGCACTAGTCCAACAACAACTTGCCACAGCGGCAATGGCGTACAATGGCAAAACATCCAGCCAATCAGATTAATTAGCACAAAAAAATAAAAGAATTATTGAATGACCCTTTATGTCACAACAATCACTTCCTCACTTGGCTCTTTATTGGCTTAAATTTCATCATTAAGGTTTTGAATTTGGATCAGCAACAACTTTCTTTAAACACAATAAACTTATAATTTTATAATTTAAATTTAGCTGATCATCAAATTGTTGTTGATAATTTTACAAGGGGCTGTGTTTGGGTGCTAAAAATATTATGGCAATTAAGGAAATAATGCCAACACAAAGCAAGCAACACATATTGAGTTAAGCGTAAAACATATACACAATGGGCAAAAAATGGGATAATGTAATAAATGGGAAAACAAACAAGAATAAACAAAGAGGTAATAGTATCATAATAACACAGAGTTTATTAGGATGAAAGCTATAAAAACATATGACAAGGTAGTAAAAAATCAATTAGAGAATTGTGAAGTTATTGAAAGATCTGGATCATGCAATTGCAAAAATCAAAGACATTGACCGTGTCAAGTTTATACTTCTGGGAAGTATAATAAACAAAATAAGGGGAAGATTTAAGAAGAGGATGATACTTTATTGAATATGAATATAGGTTAATATATAGTATTATGACAAGCCACATGCCGTTCATGTACGTCATAGAGGTCATGGGGCTTATCTGAGTAATGTTCCTCTTAGGTCACGAGGCTTAATCAAGTTGTGTTCCATTTAGGACCTGGATTGAATGATCCCCAACATAGATGGTTAACTGATAATGGTGCCACCAGTTTATTGACTGAGCGGTGAACCACTTGGTGAGCTGCTCAGTGATTTACTTGGGGCATTATTTCCCCAAGAGGGAGTAATCAAAAATGTTGCAACAACTGCAAGGTCAAGGCAAAAGTCAAGGCTGCCATCCTTACAGGGGACAAAATTGAAAGGGTGTCTGCCAAGGCACTTATGGTAAAGATGCCAGACCACCCAAAAAACAATTGAGTGTCTTCTTAACGTCCAAAAAACTGTGGTTGAGGGCCTCCAGTTCAATTCCTTAGCCCTCTCTGTGCTGTCTGTCTGGGTAACAACCCTAAGATGTATGCACACCTCAAACCTCCAAAGCGCACCAAAAAAGAGGATATTGAATTTCCCACACAACTTTTTGCGCCAAGGATGGCCAAGCCTGCTGAAGCCTCTGGCAAAGAGGAAACAGAAAGTATCATAAAAAATTAATAAAATTGCTGTAAATTCAGAACCTAAACTTAAAAATGAGGGATTTTCAAATCCTTGGTCCAAATTTTGAATCACTTTTGCGGGCAACTAAGCTGAGTGAAGATTAAAATATTTAATAAAATCAATCATTTAATTTGATGCTCTTTGATTTATTTAAATTGGAAATTTTTGAATCCCTTGAGCAGATAACACAACTAACTAAAGACAAAACACAACAAGCAAATTTGGGATAAATGAATCATAAATGTGAGATTCTAATGGACAATTTGAGATTTCCTGTATTTCAAACAAATCATAGATATCATGTAAAAATTAATGAATCTGAAATTGCGGGATTTTCAAATCCAAGAATTGAATTTCAAATTAAAAACGAGGTGAATTCAAAATAAATATAATTTATGGGTGTCTCAAA
Source organism: Entomophthora muscae (assembly GCA_014839935.2). Classification (NCBI taxonomy): domain Eukaryota; kingdom Fungi; phylum Entomophthoromycota; class Entomophthoromycetes; order Entomophthorales; family Entomophthoraceae; genus Entomophthora; species Entomophthora muscae. Next base: position 670,528 of record QTSX02005688.1, on the reverse strand, counting down.
AAGGATGTCAAATGATCTAGAGTGGATTTGTGCTAATTCTTTTAGGAATTATAGGCATTCTCAAAAATCACCCTATTCCATTTTAGGATGGCTAAAATTTAGATCCTACTATTCACCAACTTAACATACTTAACAATAAAAATGACTAAAATATATACTCCTCTTTTTGAGTTTAATTTTTTTAATAAAATTTTATTATGTCTTCTTTCAATACCAACCAAGTCAAAAAGCTATTCCCTGGTCTTGAAGAAATCATGCAGGGCTATACTGGGTCTTCCAATAGTGAAGCCTCTGTCTATGGTCACTCCCAACCCGCAGGCCCCTATGAAAGCACTAGCCAGGAGTGTGTTCTTTCTCCTGTGCCCTCAAGCATGCCCTATTTGCCCATCATGCACAGGCAGCTGCTAATCCAAATCATGTATTAACACTAGCATCTGGAATTTTCCAAGTGAGCCATGGGGTCACCCAGAGAATCCAGAATCCCAAAACAGCCAATCAGATAGCACTGTTTGGTTGTCAAGACAGAAACATCCCACCATTGGCCAATCAGCCTGAAAGACACAAAAGGAAATTTATCTCCCCAGAAATTGTTATCAAAATGGTTGAAAAGCAAGGGATGTTTATGTCTCTTGGGGAAATAACAGCTGTAATGGGTTTTGCAAAGTCTACTGTGGCTGCAACCCTGCGAGCCCACGCCAACTGTGGCCCCCTACCAAGAAGACCCCAATTAGTGCCTGTATGTCAATTGAAGGTGAAAAATCCCACCCTCTTATGATGGCTATCATGGAACATGACCCCCAGATGCGTCTGTTCCAGGTGTGTCTCCAACTGGGAGACCACAGATTTTCACAAGTAAAAGAACAGTCAATTTTTGGATGCACAGAGTTGTGGTTGCCCCAATAATCTTGTCTAATCAAGTTCTCACTGGTCCCAGTTTGGTGGATACTGACCCCTATAATTCAACCATTATTAATTTTATTAAAGGGAGGGCAATAAGGACGCACAATGACATCATATTCTTGTTGTATGTCAAGATTTCTGCAAGCATCCAAGATTATGGAGAAAAGTGTATACAATCTGACATTTACAAGCGCGGCCCAATATTGTATCAATTTGTTGGGATTTTGTTGGCAGTATCCCCATTGAGTGTCAATTATTACTCAGCAATAACAAACACCACAGATGGGTATGCCTACCAGACAGAGCTCAAGGACATTCTGGAGAAGTGGGATACCCAACAAGCTGTGCACAAAGTTGTACTGAGTGCAGAGATTGAGCAGCGGAAATGGGCAACCAATGAAATTAGGGCTGCAGGGCATACCTGTTGGTCCTACCCCACCAACCACGCTGACATGCATCTTGCAGATGTATGTGTTTACAATTTTGGTTTGGCTCTCAGGCGCTCAAAGCCTGCCACCTACAATGAACTGTGCACCCAAATTGAGAAAGGGTTTGAGCTTTTCCCTTCCATATTTGTTCAGGACTTATTTGATCTCATCATCTTATATGCAAGTGATAGTGATAAGTCCAAAAAGAACTCATGCCTTCCCCCACGCTCATACATTTGTTTTTTCAAGCCCACATATGTGACAGAAGAAGAATTTGAGCAATTGAAGCAATCAGCTCTTGCTGCCCCTTCCCAGTCAATAAACCCTGCCACCCCAACCCCCCGTCAAGACCAAACCACTTGAATTCCAATCCTGACTCCCAACCCACCACCCATTCCATCCCCACTACCTCTGATACTGTTCCTTTTACAGGCGCAGATGATGGCAATGTACCTTCTGCCCATTCCCTCCCCTACTTGTCCTTTGATGAATAAAATAAAACCTTTCTTTGTGAAAAATTATTAAAATTAATATTATTTCTTTCAATTCATAATTAATTATATTCTTTTTACATTATTAGAATTCCCCAAATTTTTAAAGATGGTGTGCATTTGATAGGGGATCATATAATTATTTGCATAATAATTTATCATTATCATTAATAAAGTAAAGACCAACAAATGTAAATATTACATTAGAATATTGCTCTAAACGTCAACTCTTGATATTTAGCTATTATGTGCATAACTCAAGGCATTCTGTATAATAAAATTTATTATAAATGTGACATTTATCATTGTGATTTTATAATTGGACTGTGTCCATATTAGGAATCCATCAACATTTATTACAAATATTGATATATAGTGCATTTAACAGCTTGTATGTTTACGTATTAATAATAATTCTGTAAAATTTAAGTCAGATTTTTGAGTGATTAGTAATTCAGTGGATCAATCAATTGCTGTTAATGACCATTAATTGGCTGATTTTCTTTACTATGGAAATTGTGCATTTTATGATATTTACACATTGGTATACAATTGGTTGGTTTCACATCCCATTGCACAGGCAACCATGTTTCCTATTGCATGTGCAATGGGATGTGAAAGCAACCAATTAGATACCAATGCGTAGTATCATAAAATGAACAATTGTCATAGCAAAGAAAATCAGCCAATTAATAATATATATAAGTGAGTCTGTCTGTAATGTTGCCTCAAGTGGGCTCAAGTTGTAAGGGATTTGTCTGAATTGATTTTTACTTAAATTTGATTTTAAAAGTTGATTGTTAAGCCACAAGATCAATTTGCCTCATCCTTACATTCAATCCCTTACATGCATCTTTGAGAGTACACAGATTAAATTCAGTGGAGTGTTGTAAGATTAAACAGAAAATGTGCTCTTTTACAAGTTATGTAAGGTTCAAAAGACAGAGATAACGCTCTTCTGCTTGTTATTGTCTGGATGGCAATTACAATGCAAAACTTACAATTTACTCAAAGCAGATGAAAAACAATAAATGAGATATGTGAATTTACTTGCATTGAAGTATAGAATATTTTGGTCAAATATATACTATTTGCTAACTGACAAAATATGGGGTTTGGGAAAGTTGAGGGGGTTAGTCATGAGGCTGGTGCGTAATCAAAAAGTGGGGATTTTGGGGGGTTTGGTTAACTGAAATCCAGCTAATTGTCGGTTATGTCACACTTTTCCCCTTCATTCATTGGATCAATGAAATATCTTCATCTGATTGCCATTTATGACAAAATTGAGTGGCTGGCCTTCCTGATCAACAAGGTAATAGTTGTTTGATGTGGCGTGTCCAATCACCTTGTAGGGACCAGACCACTTAGGTAATAATTTCTTACTAAGCAATTGTGATACCAAATTCTTGAAGACTAGGACTTCATTGCCAATAGGTATTTGGTTGAGGATGGGCGCTGCACGCGCTTTTGCTCTTAACTTTTTGACTGTGTTGAGGACTTGGTATTTGGCTTGGTTGCAGACTTTTGACATAGTAAGTTCATTTGAGCTTATATTATTAACATCTAAGCTTTTGATATGAACATCATATAAGAGATTGTATGGTTTAAACTTTGTTGTTGCTTGAACTCAAGAGTGGTAGTTTGATAATGCCTCAGGTAAGTGGACGTCCCAATGTGTGGCATCTTCTGTTGCAATCTTCTCCAAACTTTGAATCAAAGTTTGATTAAAGCGTTCTGTCAGTCCATTGCATTGTAAATTGTACACTGTGGTAAGTTTTTGCTTTGTAATAACCATCTTGCAAAAATTATCTACCAGCTTGTTTTGGAAATAATTTCCTTGATCACTCACAGGACTGTAGGAGGTCCATACACAGTAAATATCTCCTCATACAGGAATTTAGCTGTGGTCTCTGTATTGTGATCCTTGGTTGCTCTGGCTATAGGCCATTTGGTAAAGTACTCCATTGCAACAATGATTTATTTTTTTTCACTAACACTCTCTGTTATAGGTCCAATGTAGTCAACGACCCACATTTCAAATAATTTGCTCACAGTAATTGGGTTGATAGGCTTGGCTACTGGATGTTTCTTCTCAAAATATCTGGCACAGGTGGAAGCTCTTGATGTATGTTCTGATGTCTTTGAAGTAGTTGGGCCACCAATACTTCTTGCGTAAATTGTCTGCTGTGGTAAGTATCCCATAATGTCCTGTTCCTTTTTGGACTTTGCAGAGTATCAACTGGAGCTCTTCTATCTTGGGGACCTTTACAATGTAATCACATATACTTCTGTACAGGGCCTGTGACAGATCCAGGCCTAACCAGTCCATCCTGCCATTATTCTGCCCTTGACTCTTATTGCTGTTACCTTCCTGGGAAAAAGCTTTGAGGAGCTTTGCCTCCAGGGAGGCAATTTTCTCAGATAACACTTTATTGTCATCCCGCCAACAAGCCATGATTTCAACACTTTTTCCTCTTGTGCTCTCAATGCCTCAATTTCAAATTTGCCATCTCTTTTACTTGTTGCAAACTTTCATCCCATCCTACCAACAAGTTCCAAGCATCCCAAGCATAAATTTGGTTCCCTTGGACAGGAGTCCCTTCCTTTGCAAAGTAATTGGAATACAGCTCTTCAAACACAGCCTTTACTTCTACTAAAGATTCAGCAGGAACAGTCTTAGTGACCTCCAGTCTGGTCCAGGCTTCTTCCATTGTACTTGTAGGAACCTCCTTTCTTGCTGCAGCAGTTTCCACATGAAGGACACCAAACTTGGCTCTCTCAAATTTTAACAAAGAAGGCTTGACAATTGAAAAATAGCTGAGGGGAAAGCGTCAAAACCAACAATGAATATATTTTATTAATGTTTAATTGTTTTTGCTTATATACCATTCAGGGCATACATGGCTGAAAACCCCTCCAGTTCTTGAATCAACCAATGATTTGTGTCACGTGGCCTATGACATTCAAGTCATCCAACATAGATCTTTACCTGAAAGATCACCAGCAATTCTCAACCTATGAGAATTGACCTACAATGAGCAGAAGTCACCTGACTCCATTCAACCCAATGTACCAATTTGGCATGGAGCTTCCCCAGCTCCCAGCGTCAAAACCCTGTGGATTGCACATCCTAAACTCAGCTATCAGTGCTCCAACTGGGAACCAGCTGATCAAACCTGAATTCCTAGGCATCCTTGCCTTTATTTAGTTATTTTTGCATTCAATGGTTTTTGCCTTTAAAACCCATTAAACTGCTTCAAAACTCAAACCAGGCGCCACTGCGGCGCCCAGCAATTTTCCCAGGTGGTGCCTGAGAAAATTTGATAGCGGCGCCTTGGCGCATCTTGAATTCATTAGGCGGCGTAGCGGCGCCTCTAACCCAATAAATTTGCCAACACAGCGCTTTTAACCCAAATTCCAGGGGGTTCCCATGGTTAACCCTAACCAAAATTCTTGACAAAGTCAAGGCCATTTTAATATAATTATTTCCTCATTAATTATATCCTGTATTTGTTAATTAATCTTCCTGATTAACTAACCCATTTTGAGACGCCTAGTCTCCAAGATTGATTTGGTCAATCTTGCCTCAATTCTTTTTAGTTATCCTAACCTAACTAAGCATCCATATTCTGTTCTTTTATTAAACATATATATCCAGTTTCTAGGAACCTTTCCCTCAAGAATTCCACACAAATCTATCTATATGTAATAAACAGCAAAAACAGAACTTCTTTATATTTTGGAGCATTTATTTGGCTAAACGCTCAGCAGTGACTGTAGTACAGTCACAGGACCTCTCCTAATATCACATAGTATCTGCTCTCCTTGAGCACAGGTAATTCTGTGTTCATTTCCCCTGTGGTAAGCATACAATATACTGCATATAACTTAGGATTGTAACTATCTGCTAACACCTCCATTAGGTATGACTCATGGACTCCTTATCTTGAGAGACCATCAGCAACAACGTTCTTCTTCCCAGGTATATGTTTTATGTCCATAAGATACTCAGACATCTCCATCACCCAGAGCACATGCCTGCCGTTCTCTTGCTGCTTGCTCAGGATGAAGGACTACGCCATGTTGTCAGTATACAAGGTAATATGATTTCCTAGTATGTAGTACTTGAACTTGCGCAACACTCTAATTACAGCTAACACTTCTTTTTCATAGATGCTGTAACGTAGCTCTGGGCCACTGAACAACTTGCTGGTGTACTCAACAGGTTTGAACAGGCTGTTGCGTTCTTGTGCAAGGACTCTCCCTGTTTCTTCTTCTGAGGCATCAGTGAAGATTGAGAACTTCTCCTGGAAGTTCAGGTGGATCAGGACAGTCTCCTTCATGAGACACTCTTTCAATGTCTGAAAAACAACCTCCTGTTCAGGGGTCCAGGTAAACTCTGTTCCTTTGTTTAGTAACTTGAATAGGGGTCTAGCTATATCACTATAGTTCTGTATGAAACAGGAATAATACCCAACATTACCAAGGAAGGACTGTAGGCAAGCAACTTTGGTAGGTACTGGCCACTGTGAGATTGCTAACACCTTGTCAGCATCAGGATATATGCCCTATTTTTCCCCTACATGTCCTAGTACGTGTAGTTTGGTTTGGAAAAGTAATAGCTTGGACTCATTAACTGACAGCTAGGCTTTCTGGATGCAACCAAAGACTTTGTTAAGTGTTTTAAGATGTTTTTTGAAGGTAGAAATAAACACTATAATAGCATCTAGGTAGACTGTCACCTTCTTGTAAAGGAGATCAGCAAAGATGGAGTTCATGTTGCGCTGGAAGGTACATGGGGCTTCACAGAGTCCAAATGGAATGTGTTTATACTGATATTGACCCTGATTAGTGATAAAAACCGTCTTGCTGATGCTTGCGGGCTCCATTTCCAACTGGTGGTACCCCAAAAACAAGTCTATGTTGGTGAAGTACTTGCAGCCGGTGTATGATGCCTAGATCTCGCTGATAAGAGGCAAGGGATAGTTATCAGCCTTAGTGACTGAGTTTAAAGGTATGTAATTAACACAAATACGTAACTTTTCATTCTTATTAGGCATAATGGCTACTGGCAAAGACCAGGGTGATGTGGACGGCTCAATGATGCCCTTGGACAACAGGCGCTCAATCTCCTGCTCAACATAGTTCTCATACTTCTTAGCCAGATGGTAAGGTGCCTTACAGATAGGTTTAGCTGTTCCTGTGTCTATAATGTGCTTCTCTAGATTTGCTAGTGGTAGAGGATCATCCTTGTTGCAAAAGAGGTCCTTGAACTTGCTCATAAAGGCGGAAAGTTTCCACTTCTTACTGGCAGTCAGTCCTTTGTTCTGTTTCACAGACTCAGCAACAGTAAGGAAGGACTTCCCCCCATCTTCTTGTAACTTTGAGTAGCTGACCTCTATAGGAACCAGCTTGTTGTTGTGCTCAATAAACTAATTGTGGCAACGGAAGGATATAGTGACTCCAAAGTCACTTAGAGTATGACATCCCAAAAGAATGTTGTATCTGGTAAGAGCAAAGATGGCCGCAGAAATTAAAACACAGACACCACAAATCTCAACAGTGAGGTTGCACAAGACTCCCAGGCACTCTTTGATCTTGCCATTTGCAAAGGTAAGCTTCTCTTTAACTCTGCTGTATTCCTGAACTCCTAATAATCTTAGGAAAGACTCAGATATGATGTTGGACATAGATCCTCTGTCCAGAATTATAGATGTGGGGTGGCCTTCTACTTCCCCATTGATATGTGGTCCTCCCTTGCTGACAACGTCAACCACTTCCTCAGCCTCTTGTGGCTTCTCCTCCGTGACTGCAAACTACTATTCTGGATCTCTGACTCTGGTGGCCCCAAGGTAATGTACCATTTGAGCTCTAACACTTGGCACTATTTATGCCAAATTATATAGGGATATTGAAACCTGGGTGTCCGCAAGGATCTTCAGCACGTTCAGCTTAGGAGGCTTTACTTGAGGTAATACTGGTAATTTGAACTTTGGTTTCTTTAGGGTGGTTGTTTTGGAGGAGGCCCCCTTTGTAACCTCAATAGTAGGTTCAACAGGGTAAGTACCATCTTCCTCATCCATGGGGATCCCAAAGGTTCAGGTGGTTGAGCCTCATGGTCAGTTGGGTGAGCTGACTGGCTAGGATTTGACTGTTCTGGCTCAGGGGCTACAGGGGGCGCCTGATTAAGTAAGTGAGCATCAGGGGTAGACTGTTGAGGCTTGGCTGCCTCAGCCCCTGTTTGCTTCTCATGTGTATTATAGTGTGGACAATGTGGCTGAGTCTGTGCTTCTGGGCCACATTTTTTCTTACTGCAGCCATGCTCTCCACCAAGTAAGATTTATTTTTAGATGTGGCAGGCTCCGTCTCCTTCTTGGTCTTTGGGGCCTGCTTTTGGTTTTGCTTGGACTCTGCAGCCAGTGTCTTTGGCTTGTTCTGGCGGTTTTTGAGACAATGTACATAGTTATGTCCGTTTTTTCTGCATCTATTGCAGGGCCCTTTGCAGGCACCTGTTAGATGACCTTGTTTCTTGAAGTTGTGGCAGTATAGGTTTGACTTTGCCTGCTCACCACTAGTCATATATGTGGTAAGTGTAGCCATTCCCTGCGCTAACTTCTTCATGTTCTCAGATAGATTATCTGGAGGTGGCATGATAGCCTTGAGTTTCTCCTTGGGCTTTGCAACGGTATGAGGATGCAATAGCTGGCCTCTAGCCTTGAACTTCCCAAGGCAACGGATTAGAATGTATGCTTCCTCTATGTTGCTAGGAGCATGAGATTCAACAAACTGGTAGTATTCTGAGGTAAGTGTTTCACAGACCCAGTCTAACCCTTGGTTCTCCAAAAAGGTCTGCCGGCGCGCTTCCCTTCTACTGTGCCGTAGCTATCATAGACTAGGTCCTGCTATTGGTTGAGAAGAGTGTTTAATTCCTCAATAAACTCATCTGTTGTCTTTTAGTTTGTTTGGTCTACTTACTTTAGTTTAGAAATAACTGTTTTGATGCCACCTCCAAAACGCTTGAACATGGCTGATTTCCAGTCTGCCCATGTATAGTTGCCTGTCAGTGAGCTGTGCCAAGTAGCAGCTCTACCCTCTAAAAAGTATTGTACTTCCTTAAAACGGTCTCCTTGCTTAACCCCATGCTTCTTGCAATAGAGTTCAAAGCAGGTTAGCCAATTGGGTAAGTTGGTTTCATCAAAGCAAGGGATATTCTGGGCAGCAATGGCCTTCAGAAGGTCCAGGGAATTGAATTGAGAGCTTGCAGCTTCTCTAGGTGGATTGTTGAAAGACATTTTGAAGTCTTCCCTGGTAGGATCACCAATGTAAGATTACACAGCAAATGTGCTCTTTTACAAGTTTTGTAAGGTTTGAAAGACAGAGGTAACATTCTTCTGCTTGTTATTGTCTGGATGGCAAATACAATGCAAAACTTGCAATTCACTCAAAGCAACTGAAAAACAATAAATGGGATATGTGAATTTACTTGTATTGAAATATGGAATATTTTGGTCAAATATATACTATTTACCAACTGACAAAATATGAGGGTTTGGGGAAGTTGAAGGGGTTAGCCATGAGGCTGGTGCATAACCAAAAAGCAGGGATTTTTTTGGGGGGGTTGGTTAACTGAAATCCAGTTAATTGTCAGTTATTTCACAGTGTGGTCTAAATCATGTTGAACTGAGATATAAGCCACTCAAACTTTAATAAGGTTGTATTTAATTACTTAAATTTTAAATTAAAGGCTAAAATCATTGTAATATAACTGTCCTGTTTAGCTACATTACATACCTGAGGTTCAACAGGTGTTGCAACATCTTTGATTACTCCCTCTTGGGGCATTAACACCCCAAGTAAATCACTGAGTGGTTCACCACCCAGTCAATAAAGTGGTGGCACCATTATCAGTTAACCATCTATGACGGGGATCACTCAATACAGGTCCTAAATAGAACACAGCTTGATTAATCCTAATGACTCAAGAGGAACACTACTCAGATAAGCCCCATGATCTCCATGACGTACATGGACAACATGTGGCTTGTCATGATACTATAAAATATTCTATATTCATATCCAATAAAGTATCATTCTCTTCTTAATCTTCCCCTTTATTTCATTTATTATACTTCCCAGAAGTATAAAATTGACAGTGGTAGCACAGGTAGGTTATCCATACCTACCCAACTCAAAGGAAAAATTCCTCCCAAGAAAAGAACCCAAACAATGTCACTCCCTAATAGCTGTAGAGATTACGAAGTAGGACAAGATGTTCCCCCAGGCCTTGTCATCTACAATAATGTCCTTGTACCCATTGATCAGTACAAAACTCTCAAAGCCCACAGACTGTTCCCCACCACACCAACCATAACAGCACCTACGCAACCTGAGATACCCAATATCATGTTTCAACACTTATGTACTGCTGAGATTGGCGTCTTTGCAGGATTACGCTGTGAGAACACTTATCTTTAGATCAACAGCACTGAGAGCAAGTTTGAACAAGTGGATTACCCCCAAAGACTCTGGGTCAGTGAAATTGCCCTCTGTGTCACAGGGACTGCTTCACATTTTTTTACTGAATGGCTAGCCTAACATCCTGACCAGAAGAAAAATTGGGAAGTGTTCAAGGCTGCATTCCTTGAAAAGTTCTCCATGAAGGACTCAGATGTGGTGATTATGACCAAACTTTGAACCTTCAAAATGACAGGAACCATCAAATAATACATTGCAGCATATGAAAGACTATGTGACTGTGAACCCAACACCATCAACTTTGATGAACCTGGGCCATGTCTGGACTTCTATAATGTCCTTCCCACACACATTAGACGTCAGTTTGACATGAACTGTTGCAAGACCTCAAGGATGTATTCCTAGAAGGAAAACACGCATCTCAGAAGTCTGACAATCTACACGCCACCATCAAGCACAAGGAAAACCCTGCAGCTAAGAGAGAGCCTTGCCCCAATAAGCAAAACAACCAAGCCAACAGTACCCATCCTTGAAATGGGAATCACACTGCACAAGCCAACCAGGCCAGCACTGAAGATACCAACAAGGAGGGAAAAGCTCAGGGGAGTGCTTAGGCAAGACACCCTCCCCCCTCTTCACAAGACTTGTATAGAGAACAGGATATGGACTCAATCACCATGATCCAGGTTCCCTCCAGCAATCCTCTACTGTTTGCCACCCAAACTGGAAATAAACTCCTTACCTATCCTTTCTGTTTTTGTAGATACCAGGGCACAGCACTATTTGACACTGGAGCCAATCAATCACTCATTAACAAAAGTTTAGCAGACTTCATGAAGTTACCTATCCTTTGAAGTAGCGTCAAAAAAGTCATCATGGCGTACAACTGCAGGACACCAGTTACCCATGAGACAAAGTTTTTACGAGCCTAAATTGGAGATGTACAAACAACAATTAACACCCTTATTTTCTAATCCCCAAATACAATATCATACTTGAATTAGATTGGATGCAAAAGACAAAGCTTCACATTAACTGGGACAGTGCCACCCTCACTATCCAGCAAGGAGAAGTCCATCACCACGTGTACCTAACACATTTTGACACCCTCATGAGGGACCACATATTTGTGAAGATCATAGAAACAGAGAAAGAAATTGACATCATCAAAATCAATTAGAGCACATGTACATATGAGGTCATACACTTGAAAAACACAGAAACTCAACATAAACAGAACCCAATTAGAGGCCAGCTAGTCAATGAATTTCCCTCTGTATTCCAAGAAACACTACCCAGGTTACCCCCTGATTGGGGTATAAAACATGAGATCAACCTAAAAGGTAGCGTACCTAAAGCACAACCCATATACTACCTCACACCACAAGAAGACAATGTACTGAAAGATTACCTTGACAAAGCACTTGAGAAAGGCCTCATAAGACCCTCAAAGTCACCCTTTTTGTGCTGCTGTCTTCTTTGTGGCAAAGAAAGATGGAGGGCTCCGGCTGGTCACAGACTACAGGGCCCTCAACAAGATCACAATAAAGAACAGGTATCCCCTGACCCTAATTGATGACCTTTTTGATGCCCTAGGGGGTCCCAAATCTTCACAAAAATTGATTTGACAGCAGGTTACCACCAAATTTGTGTGAAACCTGAAGACATTCCAAAGACTTCATTTCAAACTAAATATGGGTCCTTTGAATTTGTTGTCCTCAACTTTGGCATGACAAACACTTCCAGTACCTTTGTAACCTTCATGAATGAAGTATTCAAGGAAAACATTGGGAAAAGAGCAATCATCTACCTAGACAACATCATCATTTACAGCCCCAACCTGTAACAATTGTAAAGCCCCATAAAATGAGGGAGTATTCTAGCTAGGTAAGGCACCAAGTTGGTGACTTGGAATCCTGTGAGTGCCATCAAGATGGGGTAGACCGTCACCATCCATCTAAAGACTTTGGCATGTACATTAAAATGTCCAAAATTACCAACAAAGTATGTAAGCACGTAGAATACAAAGGAATATATTGCTACGTGCTGGGTGGAGCAGGGCAACACCAGCGTGGGCCAGGAGTACGTCTCAGAGGAGTTGAGCTGCGCTGGCTCCTCGTAGAAGTACTTGTCAGGCGGTTTGTTGTAAGGCCCATGCTGGTGAGAGTATTGGTGGCCCCCAATCCCAAGGCAGGCTGTGAGAACAGCAGAGAAGATTAAGTGGTTCATCTTCAGTTCCTGGGAAAGGGCAGACAAAGCTTAGTGTCTTAACTTTTTGTAGTGTAAAAGTTTTTTGTATTGATTTATATGATACTATTGAGGGGTGATTTCACTCAATGATAGCAAAAACTACCATCAAGTGATTGAGATTTATTATATACTGTCATCCTTAGTGGGGCATGAATAGTACAAAGCATTGGATAGGGGACCCCAACCCTTGGTGTTGTCTGGGATTCCTTTTTGGGAGTGGAATGGGAGTGGTTTGGCAAGCAATGAATTGTTATCCTTGGCATGGCATGGAATTAGAGCATCTTCAGGCATAGTAATGCATTTCAATTCAACTTTTGCAGTTGATGCATTATTTGTAATGCTGGACTGCTTGTCAACCCCCTCCAAATTTGGTAGAATCTAAATTTGGGCAGCAGTTCCCCATCCATTTGGGTCTGGGGAAATTGCCTTTTTTGGTTTCCCCTTTTGGAAATTTCCCCATTTGGCAGGTGGGTGGGGGCTGGCAGGCAGGTGGCAGCCGCGCCTGGGCTGGCAGCAGGTGTGCGCAGGCAAGCCGCCAGGCCTGGTGTGCAGCTGGCAGGTGCCTGGCAGTTGGGCGTGCGGCCTGCGGACGGGATATAAAACCCATCCAAATTAAAAAATTTATTTTTAATTCTGCTTTCAAAATGACGGCTTCCTGCAGCAGTTTCCCCAATAAGGGGGAACTGCTGCCTTTTTTATCTTATTTTTTACACTGAAGTGTGCACAAAACATCCTTATGAATGCCAGTGTTGTCAGGAATATTCCTGACAACAACACTAGGAAGACATCCACACATTCCTCTGTACACAGCAGGAAAACCGACTGATTGCCAAACCGTCCAAATGCAAGTTCTTCTTGACTGAACTACATTCCTTGGCCATATCATTAGCAAGGACAGTATCAAGCTGGATCCAGACAAAATATGCGCTATAACAGAGATGCCAGCCCCAAGGAATAAGAGCAAACTCCACACTTTCTTTGGAATGGTAGCCTATGTACGCAGGTTCATCCCTGACTGGGGTGCCCTAACAGCTCTTTTGTCAGCCATCACTGGGAAAACAACCAAATTTTTCTGGACACCCTTACAAGATCAACATTCTGCCAACTGAAAGAACTCATGGTTACCACCCTTATCCTACAATACCCAAACCGTGAGGGGATCTATGAGCTAGAAACCAATGCCTCAGATTATGCCATAGGAGGAGTCCTCTGTATCCAAACGGCCCAAAAGGACTTCCTTCCCATGGCATATGAATCAAGGAAGCTATCAGACGGCAAACAAAGATACCCCATACACAATAAGGAATTGGTTGTCATCATACACTGCCTCATGAAATGGCAATGCTATCTGGAAGGCGCCCAGACGTTCAAAGTACTCACCAACCACAAGTTGTTGATATTCTTCAAAACACAACAACACCTGTCAAGAAGACAAGTTTAATGGATGAGTCTCATACAGAGATACCCCATACAAATTGAATAAAAACCAGGCAGAGAGATGCTTACTACAGATGCCCTATCAAGGCTATACAATAAACACATCCTCTGCACTGATGGCAACCCCAACTGGCCCATGTTAATCATGGGGAATCTCCAGGAAGGGTTCCCAACTGGCACACTAATGGACATCCAAGAGAAAGTCCTTAAGAACAAACATCTGTTCAAAAACGTATATGGTACCCTCCACCAAATTCTTCCAAATGGTGACACAGTACCCTACACTCCGTCAACACAAAAGATTGGCACAATCCTCCGTTATCACAGAGACTTGGGACACACCTGTAGCAGAAACTTGCATGAATATCTCAAGACTTGCTACTGGTGGCCCAACATGCTAGATGATATCAGAGAGGTACTGGAACACTGTGAGGTCTGTGAGAAGTATGCACAAACCAAAGCTCCACCCAAGTCAGTAGTACCTGTATCCATCACACAACCCTTCAAGGTATGGTTGTTGGATATTGTGAGACCTATGCATGGTGAAAGTAAAGCCAAGAGTTATATCATCATAGCCATTGACTATGCAACAAGATGGCCCATAACACAAGCCACAAAAGAGGACAAAGGCAATGACGTGAGACAATTCATTAGCAAGGAGATCATAGCAAAGTTTGGAAAGCCTGACCTCTTAATCACAGATGGAGGCACTGAACTCAAAGCTTTGACATAAACATTTATCTTGCCAAAAATAGAATAAAACACGTCACAGCCAGCCCATATCACCCACAAGAAAATGGACACGTAGAACAACTAAAAGGCTCCCTATTAGAAGCCATCAGTAATTTATCTGCCAACAATCAAAAAGCCTGGGTTGACATGCTACCAACCACCCTTATGGTCTGAAGAACACGAGTCAACCGCAATACAGGCAAAAGCCCTTATGAACTTGTCTATGGTCAGAAACCCTCACTTGTCAGTACAACCATGGGACCACAACTGCCAATTTTAAAGAAGATACCAGAAAGTAATGACCCAAAAGTACTACAAGCCAGAAAGGACCAAGAAGTGATGGAACAACAAAGGGTTCAGCGGGAAGCAATCCCATTGCAACAAGAAAGGTTCCAAGTCAGAGACAAGATCTGGGTTGTCAATCACAACCAACACAAATTAGACCCAGGGTTACACAGACCAGGTATTATCATGGAAGTGAAGCCCAATAACACCTACCTCATCAAAGGGATTGGAGCCTAAACTGAGCTGAAAGGTATACACCATGACTGACTCTGTTTGTGTAAGGCAAGAGCAGCCCAACAAAATTTAAGGCTCCCTGTACCCAATGAGAAACTGGATCAGTACCAAGCTTGTATACCAGATACTCTCAAGAAGTATCCCAAGGCTCCGCCTTCCAGCACCCCAGGGGGAGATGTTGCAACATCTTTGATTACTCCCTCTCAGGTCATTAACACCCCAAGTAAATCACCGAGTGGTTTACTGCCCAGTCAATAAACTGGTGGCGCCATTATCAGTTAACCATTGTCAAAACCGCAGGCTTGACCCGCCAGCAAGGTTCCAACCAAGCGGGTTTGTGACCTGCAATCTGATTACCCGGTCACTTGAAGCCAGACCTGGAAGTCAACTTGAATTACCAAATCAATCAACATGAATAAATGATGATCCCTCACAGTGGATACCTCAATTTAGTGCTTGACTCATTAGCAGGATCAAGCCACCCCCTCTTCCATCCAGCCATGTGATCACCAATCATATTCCTGCTATCCATTGATTCACAATAGCTATATAATCACTATCTCACAATAAAGATTATTATCTATCCTCTAAATATTTTTCCCTTTGTAAATCTGCTAGAACAGCACAGTTACAACATTGGTAGCACAGGTAGGTTCTCCATCCTACCTTCTCTTGAAAAAATTCTGCCTGTTGTCCGCACACGCTGCGGCCAACAAATCATCAACAGAATTATGTCTGGCCTCCTACCCAACTGGACGCCATACACTCCTGGTACCGAGATACCTGATGGTTTTGTTCTCTACCAAAACAAGGTGATCCCGCTACTTGCCTTCAACGCCCTGTCCGCCCTAGGGTTCTTTCAGGCTCCCATATCAACGCCACAACCAGCGGACAAGACCACCATGCCCGCCTATGTTGCACAAAGACTTTGCAGCGCCGCCTTGGAACCCTTCACAAGGGCCAACAACAACAATGCTGCCACATGGATTCAGTCCGCCCAAAGCAAGTTGGCTCAGATGGAGTGCCCATAGCAGTTTTGGATTGCAGAGATTTCCATTTGCCTGACCCATGACGCTGGCACCTGGTGCAACAAGTGGCATGAAGAGCACACTGACAAGAACTGGGACACCTTTAAACAGGACTTCTTGGCGAGATTTGTGCTTAAGGATACGGCACTCATGATCATACGCCAAGTAAAGAACCTAACCCAGACCGGCACCATTAAAGAACTTACCCGCGCCTATAAGGAATTCCGTCTCTGCGCCCCATCTGACATGGCCTTTGACACCCCAGCAACACACCTCATGTACTACAACGCTCTCAAGTCACACATGATGAGACATGTGAACCTGGACCAGGTTACCAACCTACAAAGCCTGTACCGGGAAGCAGAGAAAGCGGAACAAACCTCCAATGCTCTGCACAAGGCACAGACTGGGAAACAAGAGAGACCCAAGGACTCACATTCAAGTGGGCGCTCCTTGCAACCACCTCCTGGAGGTAACGGTAACAACAACAACCACAAACCCACGGGATCAAATGGGAATGGGAATGGAAATAACGGCCAATCAAACCGTACATATTTCTGTCACCGCCACCTAAGGCAACCAAGATGAGGGAAAAGCCCAGGGAGAGCACTAAGCAAGCCAAGCTCTCCCCACGCAACTCCTGACTTGCCCAACAATGAATACCAACCCAAGGACGTGGACCAATGCCCAATGATCCAAGTGCCCTCGGAAGACCCGGTACTATACACCATCACCAGACATCCCAATAAATTGATGTCTTACCCTTTCTGCTTTTGCAGTTACACAGGCTCAGCACTCTTGGACTTGGGCGCAGATTGAACCTTAGTCAACAGCAGCTTTGTGGATAAATTCAAGCTGGCCACTAATCCTTTGCAGATTAAAAACATGGTTCTGGCTGATGAACATCACATTGCCATGACAAAAGAAACTGCTCCCTTCTCTGTCATGCTTGAGAACCTCCACTCCATCATCCAAGGTCCTGTCATTGACTTCCCTAAGTTTGACATTGTACTGGGACTAGACTTGTTGCAAAAAAACAACCCTCACGTAGACTGGGCAACCTAAGTGCTGACCATCAAGCGCAAAGGTGTCAACCACCAAATCTACCCAGACTCTGTAGACCAACTCCTACAAGACCACATCTTTGTACGCATCACAGAGACTTTAGATGAGAAGGAAAACCTGAAAGCTATTGACTGGGACTCCTGCCAGTATGAAATCATACACTTCAAGGACCACCAGGACACCTCCACGCCGCAAGATTGCGACATTGTGGCCTGTCACCCAGAAATCTTTAAGGAAGTGTTACCTGGGCTACCCCCTGAGAAACACATCCAACACTCTATCCAACTCAAGGGGGCTGTACCCAAGGCACACCCCATTTACAGGCTGACCCCAAACAAGGATAACGCCCTGTGCGCCTATCTCAAGGAAGCACTGGAAAAAGGACTTATCCGCCCCTCACAGTCTCCCTTTGGGGCCGCCATATTCTTTTTGGCTAAAAAGGACGGTACCTTACGCCTGGTCACAGACTACTGCGCCTTGAACAAAGTCACCATCAAGAATTGTTACCCCTTACCACTAATTGACAATCTCTCTGACGCCTTGGGAGGAGCCTCTGTCTTCTCCAAGATTGACCTAACTGCAGGTTACAATCAGATTTGTATCAAGGAGGAAGACATCCCCAAGACAGCCTTCTGCACCAAGTACAGCTCCTACAAATGTGTGGTACTCAACTTTGGCATGACCAATGCCCCGTTCACCTTTGTAACCTTCATGAACAAAGTATTTGCGCCACACATAGGCAAACATGCCCTAGTGTACCTGGACAAAATTATCATCTACAGCCCCTTGGTGGAACAGCACCACAAGGACCTGGAGGAAGTCTTTGCGACCTTAGCATAGCACAAACTGTTGGCCAAACCCTCTAAATGCCAGTTCTTCCAGGAGCAACTACCCTTCTTGGGACACATAGTCTCAAAAGACGGCATCAAACCCGACAGTCAAAAGATACAAGCCATCTGCAGGATGCTACCTCCCAAGGACAAGTCAGAACTATGCACCTTCTTGGGGATGGTGGCCTATGTACAGTGCTTCATATCCAACTGTGGCGTCTTGACTGCCCCCTTGTCTGCCATAACAGGCGCCAAGTCCAAGTTTGTATGGACCCCCCAACATGACCTCTGTTTTACACGTCTCAAAGAAAAGCTCACAGCAGCTCCCATCTTACAATATCCCAAGCAAGACAGAGAATATCAGATGGAAACCAATGCTTCAGATTCATCCATTGGGGGATTACTGCAAATTAAGAATAGTGATGGTGACTTCCTGCCTGTAGCCTACAAGTTGCGCAAGCTGACAGATGGCAAGTGTTGATACCCTATCCATGACAAAGAACTACTGCCCATTGTACACTGCCTAGTCAAATAGCGCTGTTACCTGGAATGACAGGAAGAATTCACAGCACTAACCAATCATAAGTTGCTCATCTATTTCAAGACACAGGCAAACTTGTCACGCCGCCAAGTGCAGTGGATGGAAATCCTAGAAAGGTTTAACATGCTCATCCAATATAAGCCCGGGACCAAACTTGCCATGGCGGACGCCCTGTCCCACCTATATGTCCGCGCTTCTAGGGGAGATAATGGGCTCAACCCAGACTGGCCTCTCCTAGTGCTACATAAAAAAGACAAAGGGTTCCCTTCAGGCACAACCAATATCACCAAAAAAACGGTCATCAAGAATGAACACCTCTTTGCTGATGTATATGGGACTCTTCACAGAAAGATGTCAGATGGCACAACCATTCCCTACATTCCCACACATCAACGAGTCAATACCATTCTTTGCTACCACAGAGATCATGGACATACTAAGAGCCAAAATCTATATGAATTCCTAAAACATAAAGCCTGGTGGCCAACCTTATACCGCAATGTCCAGGAAGTGCTAGAACAGTGTGAGGTCTGCAAAAAGTTTGCCAAAAGCAAGACCCCGCCTAAGTCTGTACTCCTCATTCAAACCCAACTACTGTTCAAGTTATGGGCTCTGGACATTGTGGGCCCCATGCCAGGAAAGCACAACAACAAAAAATACATCATCATAGCCATTAATTTTGCAATAAGGTGGCCGGTAGCCCAAGCGGTGAAATTGTATACCGGTAACGTTGTCTGACAATTCATTGGCAAAGAAATAATCAGCAGGTTTGGAAAGCCAGAACTCCTGATAACCAATGGGGGCAAAGAATTGACCTCCAAAAACACCAATGTGTACCTTGCCAAAAATGGGGTCAAACATACTGTCACAACACCATACCATCCACAGGCCAATGGACGTGAGAGCGGCTTAATGGTAGCCTTGTGCAAGCTCTAGCCAAACTCACTGCTGGGAGACCTGAAGACTGGTATAAGCAGCTACTGACTGCATTACTTGTGTGCCAAACCCGAGTGAACAGATCCACAGGGAAAAGCCTGTTTGAACTGGTATACAGCACACAGCCTAATATCATTCAAGCATTGACAGGACCCAAACTGGAAATTCCAAGTCAAGTCCCCCCTTGCTCTGACCCTCAAGTAATAGAGGCCAACAGCAAACAAGCAGCCAAAGAAAAGGAACACTTACAAAAGACCTTTGTACCCATCTGTCAGAGACATAAAGCTGGGGACAAAGTCTGGGTCATGAATGTTGACAAAAGCAAGTTACAACCCAAAAAAAGTAGGGCCAGCAATAATCCTAAAGATAAACAACAATAACACTTACCTCGTGCAAGGGCTTGGGAAACGCAAGCAAGACAAGACATTACACCACAACCCCCTACAACCTTGCAAAAATGAGACAGAAACAACGGGAAACTGCCCTGCCTGCCACCAAACAACAACTGGTCTAATATGGCACCCGGGCTCCTGACAACCTCCCTGACAACCTGCCTCCCAAGGTGGCTGACTTTCAGCCGGGGGGGGTGTCAAAACTGCAGGCTCGACCTGCCAGCAAGGTTCCAACCAAGCGGGTTTGTGACCCGCAATCTGATTACCTGGTCACTCAAAGCCAGACCCGGAAGTCAACTCAAATTACCAAATCAATCAACATGAACAAATGATGATCCCTCACAGTGGATACCTCAATTTGGCGCTTGACTCATTAGCAGGATCAAGCCACCCCCTCTTCCATCCAGCCGTGTGATCACCAATCATGTTCCTGCTATCTATTGATTCACAATAGCTATATAATCACTATCCCACAATAAAGATTATTATCTATCCTCTAAATATTTTATCCCTTGTAACTCTGCTAGAACAGCACAGTTACAACACCATCTATGACGGGGATCACTCAACACAGGTCCTAAATGGAACACAGCTTGATTAAGCCTCATGACTCAAGACAAACACTACTCTGATAAGCCCCATGATCTCCATGACGTACATGGACGACATGTGGCTTGTCATGATACTATATAATATTCTATATTCATATCCAATAAAATATCATTCTCTTCTTAATATTCCCCTTTATTTTGTTTATTATACTTCCCAGAAGTATAAACTCAACACAGGTATGAGGTTTTACAAATTCATGTATGTGTCATCAGAATTCAAATATGAGACATAAGTCCCAATATTGCTAATAACCACTAGAATAGGGAAACAAGTGAATTGGAAACTTGGATGATTTATTTATTGAGTATTTGCAAATTATATACTGTGCTGGATAATTGATAAACTGTCAGTTAAGATGATCTGTTTGATTGTTATGATTATCAGATAATCAGGAGATTCAGTTGTGATCTAACTGAAATCTTCCTGATGTGATCTGTTACATCACACCATTCAACAATATCAAAGTGACTTATCTGTATAGATTACCCAACTCTATAATGGGTGGATTAAAACTGGAAGTGAAACAGCAATTGTTTTAGATTGTTTTACATGATTGGATGGTTATGCTCTGTGCTGAGGATTGAATTGATGACGAAAAGAGAGCTTGGTCAATTTAAAGTGAACAGCTTAAATTATAAATATAAATATTAGTTTAAAGAAGGAGATGGTTGGCTTGGACATTTCGTTATTCTTTTTATTTATTTGAAATAATAGAATATTTCAATTGGATGCATCACCTGATCCAAGTGGCTGCATATTGTTCAGAGTAGACCTTGCTTGACAGCTTCATCCCAAAAGAACATCAGTGGAGTAAACTAACTATGATAAAATTATATTTCCATATGATGATTTTCATGAAATTTAGAGGATGTAGATCAATTTTTCAGACGATTCTGATCAGAATAGTACCTAACATGATAGCTCTAGCTGCTCTAGATGCTGAGATATATAGTTAAGTGCCGGAATCGGGTTCGCGTCATAATCAAAGGCTCGGACTCGATTTGATATGATCTAAATTTACTTTTAATGCACACTAAAAAACTAAAATCAATGTATCTCAGTGAATACTAAGCTAATTTTGATGTCCAATAGCTTAATTTAAAGCTGCAGATCAGCTCTACATTTTTAATGACATTAAAAATCAATTACTAAATTTAAAATAATTAGTTTAGCATTACTGAACTTAATAGTTATATTATACTTATTTAGGTTTAGTTTTTATTTATACTTGGAGTATACAATTTTAATTTTAAATTTAAATAAATATAATTGAAATTACTTTAAAATAAAGCAATTAAATAAAATTTTAATTAAACATGCAATAAGTAATAAAAGCCTAAAAAGACAATAAAATAAATTTAATTGATTTATTACATTCAACTTTAATTCTGTCCTTGGACGGGGCAACCACCTAGTGGTCATTAACAGTGATTAATTGATCTACTGAATTACTAATAACTCACAAAATCTGACTTAAATTTCACAGAATTATTATCAATAGGTAAATATACAAGCTGTTAAATGCACTATGCATCAATATTAATAATAAGTGTTAATGGCTCCCAAATATAGACACAGTCCAATTATAAAATTACAATGAAAATGCCACATTTACAATGAATTTTATTATACAGAATGCATTGAGTTATGTACATAACACTGAATTGACATTGCTGGCAATACAGCCCAGTATAGTTAACATTGAATAAAACATTAATTTCAATGAAATATCAATAAAATACCAGTTTCAAATAAAAAAGTTACATACTGAAAAATATAAACTACATGTTCTAATTCAGATGCTAGTTTAATGCAATTCTGGTGTATTCTGTAGTGTATTATGCTATTTTTTGTATAATTGAAAGTTATTTTTATTATTTGCAATCACTGTCAATAAAATTTACTATTATCTATAATTTCATGATCATGTGTTGATGGTAGTACTATAAAAACTATTATTTAGGATGTAATTCAAACAACATGTCTAATATTTACAACCTTATCAACAAATTGGAGTCAGATCTTTAAAAGTTTGTTGAACTTGAACAAAATATCAGCAAAATAGTAGTGAAGCAGTTAGGAAATGAAGAAAGGGATTTGGTTCAGCAAAAAGAAACTGTAAAGAACAGTTTAGGAACAATAATCAAAGAAGAACATAATGAAACCATTTTAAATTTGCAAAGGGAAATACTCAAGTGTTTAAATTTCAGCAAAGAAAGTTATAACTTGTGAGAGTTTGTGAAAAATAAATGAAGAAATAATCAAACTGTTGAGGGTCTGGATGTACAGGTATTCTGGCTATTGCCATCACACCTAATATCCAGCCATTGCCCAATTTGGTGCCTTTCCCATATACCATTTGACATACCAGAAATGGCAACAAACCAATATCACATGACTGTCAAGGTATCCAACAGCTTGAACCCATCCAGCACATGACCAACCCCTGGGTTTGGTCCAACTAAAATCCCCGCCACAGCTAAAGCTTTATAAGTCTAAAATATTATTCAATAAAATATACTTCTTCTCTCCCTAATTCTATATTTGAAGCTTCCCCAAAAGGCGCTCCTTATCACTGGTAGCACTACAGTTTTTGACCACGCTGATGAAAGAAAGAATGACTTAACAGAACCTGCTCACCTTTGCCCACATACTCAACCAGGTCACATCCCAAGATAACTGAAAAACATACTTCCTTGTCCACGACATTGATGAAGATATTCCTAGTGTATGCACTGTATTTGAAGGTCTGGTCATGCCCAAAGCATGCACCAAGATTATTCAATACAGTTGCTCTCTCCAACCACAAAAAAATGCACAACCACCTATCACAGGTGAAGTGACCAACACCAAATACATTGATATTGACAAGTTCTTTGGTAAAAACAAAGAAAGTGTCATCAACTGGCTAGACCACACAGCCAATAAACTCTGCGCCAGCCGCATCCCCCATGAGAAATGGGTCCAGGAAGCCAGCAAGCGCCTGTACAAGGACACAGCTAACTGGTTTGCACCTGGGTTGGCTCACAAACCAACAACCAGCTTGACAACTGGGAAGAGTTCAAAGCCGCCATCACCCACAATTTCTGTGTCACCAAATCTCTCTAAGACATTGCAATACAGCTCAGTGATCTTCCCCAGAAGACCACTGTCACAGCTTATGCCAATTAATTTGAGGAAACATGCTGCAAAATTCAAAACCCAGCACAAGTTGACAAATTGCACACAAAAACATCATTCATAAATATAATGAAACCCTCTTTTGCTGCTCTCATCTGCCCAGAGGCCAACACCTCCATGCCCGTGCTCAATGCAGAAGCCAAACACACAGAAAAACGTGCAAATATGGAATATGCTGCACACAACAACAATTGCTCCTCAAACGGCAATGTCAGAGAAAACTCCAATGGCAATAAACGCCAGAACACCAATCATAGCAACAAAAACTCCAATTGTAACAATGGCAATTGTAGCCAGAGCACAAACTGCTCCTGTACCAAGAAAGAGGACATTGCCAAAGTGAACAATGCTGAAACAGCAACCCACTATGAATCTGATCCCACTTTCTCTGACTTTGAAGGTCTCAAAACAGAGGAAAAGGGAAAAGAGGAGGGGGAACAGGCTTAAGTGCCCCTGTCTCCCCCCAACACAACCAGAAGAAGTACCAAGGCACAAACTTTGCTTCTCACATCCCACATGTCCCGCAATCCTCCATTTTTATGAACTTAAAAGTTAAAGATTGCTCACAACTTCTTGTCTAACCATGCACTTACAAATCACATACACATAAAATTTTATTTGACTCTGTTGCACAACACACTATGGTTAGCAATCTTTTTGCAACCAAGTACAAAATACCAGTTATCAAATCTAACTTCAAATACTCCAGAATGGCAGATAAATCAAAGGTTCTACTCAAAGGCAAACAAATCCCTTCAGAATTGACCTCCAAGGCATACAAACGTCTATCAAAGGACTTGTCATGAACAACATAAACTACAAAATTGTAGCAGGCATGGACTGGTTCACCCAAGTGAGTCCCAGCGTATGTTGGAAGACAAAAACCATCACAATAAAACACAATGGAGTCAATTTCAACATTCTGAAAGAACCCAACAACCTCATTCTAAGAGACACAGTATTTTTCCAAGTCATAAATCAAGATGACTCTGAACACCTAACCAAAGACAGCACCCCCACATAATGAGGTACTCCAAATTTAATAATATACAAACACAAAAAATCCAATGCCCAGGACTTGTGGCACTCCTAAATGAATACACTCATGTATTCAAGGAAGAACTCACAGAGTTAACCCCAAATGGGAGGTCAAACATGGCATTGTCTTATGCAAAGCCATGCCCAAATCCGCACCCCTCTACAGACTCTCCCCCATGGAAACCCAAACACTTAAAACCCACATCAAGGACAATCTAGCCAAAGGATTCATTCACCCGTCTGAATCCCCGTGGGGGCAGCAGTTTTCTTTGTAAAGAAAAAAGGATCTCTTTGCTTAGTTACTGACTACAGAGCACTAAACGCAAGTACAGTAAAGAATAAATACCAACTTCCCCTCATTGAAGACCTATTTGCAAGGCTCTCCAGAGCAAAACTTTCTCAAAAATTGACCTCACATCTGGTTATAACCAAGTCAAAGTCAAAGAGAAGGACATACCAAAGACCGCGTTCTGCATGCAATTTGGGCCGTTTGAATGTAAAGTAATGAACTTTGGGATGACCAACGCTCCCACAACGTTTGTCACCATGATAAACCAAGCGCTAACAGCCTCTCAAACACATTATGCTACATCAACAACATCATCATATTTTCAAAAACAAAAGAGGAACACCTCATGCATGTCTGCAAGACACTCAATTGACTTGCAAAGCACAAACTATATGCTAAACCTAATAAGTGCCAATTTATGGAAAAGGAACTCCTGTTCTTGGGCCACATTGTCTCTGACAGTGGCATCAAAGCAGATCCAGATAAAATAAAAGCCATAAATAACATGCAATGCCCCACCTCTTTGAAACAAGTTAGATGCTTTCTTGGTATGGTAGCTTACCTAAAGAAATACATCAAAGACTGCAGAAAGCTCACCACACTAATCAATGACCTAACTAAAGGTAATGCCAAAAAGAAATTCATCTGGACTCCAGAATGTGACAAGAATTTCCAACTATTAAAGCAAGCTTTGATCAAAGCACCAATCTTGCAATACCCTAATAACAATGGGTGCTACAAGCTTGAGTTAGACGCTAGTGATACCGCCATTGGCGCAGTCCTACGCATTTGCCATCCAGGGCAGCAAGATTTCCTGCCAGTATGTTACAAAAGCAGAAAACTAACAAACACTGAGCAAAGGTACACAATAAATAATAAAGAATTGCTAGCAATATATCACACATGCAAGAAATGGAGATGTTATCTTGAAGGGCACTTAAATGTCCAAGTGCTAACTGACCACAAATCCTTAATCTATTTCAAAAACTCAGAATGCACTCACACAGCGCCAAGCCAAATGGATGTCATTGCTGGAACAGCTTAACCTGGACATCTAATACAAAAAGGGGGCAGAGATGGTCATGGCTGATGCTCTCTCTAGGCTATGCCAGCCAAGAGAGGATCACCTTGACCACCTGGACCCTGACTGGCCCAACCTATACAATACTGAGTACAAGACAAAAGGAAAGGATCCCTCCACACACCAACAAACCATGATACACTAGTAAGGAATGAAAAAAATTTCCACGTATCAAATGGCACGGTATACCAAATTATCAAGGATAAACACATTTCATACATTCCACTCACACAAAGAGTCAACACTATACTAAGACACTACTGTCTGCTAGGACATAAAAAGGCTAACAACCTATATCTCACATTAAAAGAGATAGTATGGTGGCCCAACCTGAAGCAAGACATAATCAATGTTATAAAGAAGTGCACAGTGTGTGAAAAATACGCCAGCACCAAGGCGCCACAGCCAACGGTCAACCCAGTACCTGACCCCAAACCATTTAAGGTTTGGGGATGGACGTAGTGGGGCCCTTCCCGGAAACCAAAACAAATCAACATTTCCTAATTGTAGCCATCAAATTTGCCACATGTTGGCCCATCTGCTGGGCAATAAAAAATCACAAGGCAGAAACAATAAATCAATTCATCAATGAAGTAATCATAGCAGACTACAGCACTCCAGACTAAATCATAAAAGATGGAGCAAAAGATCTAACTGGCCAGGTAGTTAAAAAAAATCTAAAAACAAAGAACATTAAGCACTCCACAACCTTGCCCTACAGGCCACAGGCCAAAAGCAGAGTTGAGCGCCTGAAAAGCAGCCTTACCAGAACCCTGGAGAAAATAATAGATGGCAAAGCCAAAGACACATGGCCACTCTATGTGAAACATGCATTACTAGTATCCCAGGTTTGTACCAATCAAGGGACAGGCTACTCACCATTTGAACTAACATATGGGTACAAGCAAGAAATAGTCACCCACAACAATCAACCGTATGTGAAGATCCTCCTGGGGAAACCTCCCACAGTAGAACAGAAACCAGCTCTACAACACATACACCTCAAAGCCAAACCGGCAGAAACATAGAGACTCAAAACCCAAAAAGTAACCTCAACAGAGAACCCACTACCCATCAACTCCCCCATCTGGGTCCTAGCTGGAAACAGAAAGAAGCTAGACTCAGTACACAGAGGACCAGGAAGAATCATCAGATACCAACCAGACAGAAACACCTACCTGGTTAAGTTCCAGGGCGCCAAAGAGCCCATCACCAAAAAGTATCATAGATCTTGCCTCTGCCCTAGAAAAGGAGAACACTCAACCCAGTTGATGCCCACCAGTAAACAACTCCAGGAACATCAGGCAGCAGCCGTCAAGACAAAGCCCCCTCCTGATGTACCTGAGTAACCCCTCAAGGGAGGGATGTGTTGAGGGTCTGGATGTACGAGTACTCCTGCTATTGCCATCACACCTAACATCCAGTCATCACCCAATTTGGTGCCTTTCCAATATACCATTTGACATACCAGAAATGGCAACAAACCAATATCACATGACTGTCCAGGTATCCAGAGACTTGAACCCATCCAGAACATGACCAGCCCCTGGGGTTGGTCCAACTAATATCCCCACCACAGCTAAATCTATATAAGTCTGAAGTATCATCCAATAAAACATACTTCTTCTCCTCCTACTTTTATATTAAAAGCTTCCCCAAAAAGTGCTCCTTATCAAAACATTCAAATTGATTGAAGGAAATGAATTTTAAAAGGAAATAAATAGAAATGAGCACAATGAAGAGGAATTAAATCAAAATAAAGGAAATAAAAATATTCAAATGGAAACAGAATAAAACAAAGAAAACAAAGAATAAACAAGAAGCAGAAGAGCTACAAGAATTAATGAAGTTTATCAAATGAAGAAAATCAAGAGGAAGAAGAAGTTGCAAGAAAGATCAAGAAGATAAGACCCAGGAAAAACAATGAAGAGCAACCAACACTCATGAAGTTTGCTGAAGGGGCGCCTGTGACTGAGGGGGCTGCAGGGGGAAAGAATTAGTAAGTTCATTTATTTTTTACTTACATTTACTTTAGTTACTTCAAGAGATGGGGAAGAGGTTGTTGAGGTGACAGCCTATACACCCAGTGGTGTGTATGGGAGCTATAAAAAACTGATAGCCCCTGTCATTCAAAGAAGCTCAACAGAAATCAATCAAATAATTCAAATGAATATTAATCAATATACAAATAAAAAAGCAATGAATAGGGAATTTTTCCCTCTGCAGGGTGCTTTCTGTGGATCAGGGAAGCCTACAAATTAGGCAAAATTATCAATTTCTAAGAAATGAAAGAAATTCAAATGAATGTCAAAATGATTTTTAGATGAATACATATATGAATATTGTGAAAGATTACCATTTTCAAATATCAATGAATATGAAAAGAATTTAAAGGAAATCAACTTTCAAATAGGAACTGAATATATAAAAGATAAAAATTTCAATGAACTATTCAAAGCAATATCAAACAAAGTTGGGGGCACAATCCTTGTGAATAAACTCAAGCCTTTATTAATCTTGTTCACCAAGGCATGGGGGCAGATACAAGTCAGGCACCTGCTGGAACTATTTCAAATTATCAAACATAGGCTACATTAATAGATTAGTTCAAATATACAAGAAATTCTGTATGTTTTCAGAAATATATACTTCCCAAAAATTACACATAGCAGTATACCTTGGGACAATTTTGTACTGTATAATGAAATAAAACGTCAAAAAAGTTGAAGATGTCCCTCTTCAGATAGATGTGTGCCAGCTGGCACTCAAAAAACAGAAGACACCACGGGGTACAGGTCAGTCAAGCACATCCTGTACAACTGTTTCACATTAGCATTGCTTTATGGTTATTACGTACCTCCAGAAAAGAACTTGCTTATTAACTACCTTTCCCAATTGCCTTTCTTAAAGCGCTTAGCCATCACTGGGGTGATGTGCACCACCCCATTAGCAACTGGACCCAGAGTTGTCCACCACATACAGAAGAGTATGTGGTCCCAATTAGACACAATAACAGAAAATCTAAGTTTGGGGTATAATTCCCCAGAATAATTGCTTACCTCTTGCAATTTGCATTCCCCAATAAACATTTTTCTATTGTACTTTTATTTTTATTTTTTAATTTTAATTTTAATTTAATTTAATTTTTAAATTAATATAGTAATATTGCCATAGGTGACTAATACTAAAGAGTTAGTTAAATAAATTGAACACATTTAATATTAAATCTAATTTATAAATTGTTTATTTAGTTGACGGCAAAAACAGGTTCATAATAGTACGTAACCCAGATGAGCTCTTTTACCCAACTTGAACTATCCGCTCCACTTATGTTTTAAACAAGTGATTGTTTAGAATTTGAATTAACTTTCCCTTTTAATATGATTTGATAAATAGATTTGCTCTGCTTAACATGTGTCAAAGCAATAATTAGTAAGATATACATGAAAATCATTGGTTTTTGTGTTGTGTGGCTGTAGTGGCACTGAAATAATAAGGATCAGGTGATGACCTGCAAGGTCAAATCTGTGGCTTTTAAAAAGGGTCAATGATACTAAAAAGGGCTCACAACTATTTAAATAAAATTAATCTATTTCTATCCTTTTAAATCTATTTATTTGTAACTCTACAGTCAATAAAATATTTGGTGCATTATACTAAAAATATGTGTCTCTGTATCCAATATAAATACTTTTATTTATCTTTTGTAATAATTCTTATATGTTTATAATACAATTTAACGCCAAGTCATTATATATAAACAATAATTTTCAAGTGCTAATAGAATCAAAATAAATAAAAATAAAAACAAATAAAACCAGAGCGCCCATTTATCTGATTGGCTTGGAAGCAAGAGCTTTAGGGAGGAAGGATTTGGAATGCTTGTAAAAAGTCACTACCACATCAAGTAGCATCACAAATTGACTGACCTCAATAATGTTGAAAAGATCTTTTGTGCTTTTGGGAGCCCCTTCTTAATCTTATTCTTGATCCAACCAAACACCTCCTTGATTGGATTCAGAAATGGAGAAAATGGAGGGAGAAAGAGGAGTCCCATTGGACAATCCACAAGCCAGTGGCTAGAGGTGTAACTGTTTTTGTTGATGAGGGGCTTGGAAACAACCTATCCACTTTGTGGAGCCCAACATTATCAAGCACAACAATGTTGGTTGTATTGTGGTAATTAATCCTAAGGTACTCCTTGACAGTTAGGAGAAAATCAAGAAATGTCCCGCTATTATGAGAACCCTGATCATTTGATATTAGTCCAATCCGCAAGGACCAAGAATCACTACCATAGAATATGTTTGGGAACAGACAGCTGCACAATGTGCTACGCTATCCTTGGACCCCTTCTTGACCCACCCATGCCTAGACCTGAATGAGGAGGAAAACAATGATTTATCTATATAAAAGAACTGGACATTACCCATCTGCTTAAGAGCCACATAGGTCTTGGCATAAATGTGTTGATCCTCAATGATATTCTTGTTGTTATTATTGTTATTATTGTACAGATAAATCTCCAGTACTTTCCAAGGGAACCCAAATCAACAATGATTTTGTAGACAAGGGTTTTGGAAACAGAAAGCCTAAACTCTGTGGTAAGCATTGATTGGACAGCAAGCATGTCCAGGTGGCAATCCTTGATAACCCACTGCTTGATTGCATCAATATAAATTGGCTGAATGAGTTTGGGCTGTTTTTTTGCCTTGGCAGATTTTCCAATTTTCCTGGAGTTGCCATATTTGGTGTTGATTTTGACAACATATCTGGCCGTGACACAAAATTAGGATGCAATATCCCAAACTGCCATTCCCCTGTTCAAGCAATTGAGGAGAGCTTCACACTCACTATCTGTCAACTGACGCCGGCCCTTGACAGGTACCACAGCATACTGGCTAGCAGGCTCAACACAGGGGATGGGGACCTTTGTGTAGAAGGTGGGATCAAAAAAGTTTGTGGTGGCGCCGTCAATGGTGGAATACATCACAGGTGCAGATGGCTCAAAAGTGGTGACAAAAGGCTTGTAAGATGTGTTAAAAATGCAGGGGCATTAAGTGGCAACTCATGAATCCAGAGTGCAGGGACAGGTGACAACTGGGTACACAGTGGAGTTGTAAGTAACCTCATTTTTACTGGTGACTCTGGTATAGAAGAATTTTGTTGCAGGCCTTGAGAGCGGCTTCTGTCTGTGATTCAAGCTGGTTGATCTGACTTGGGATGCGGGAGGTGGTTGTCTGGCACTGACGCCTTGGGAGGCCTGTGTGTTGGCATTACTCCCCTCAAGTTGTGTTCTTGGTCTATTCTTGGACCCTGTTGAAAATTGACGTACACTGGCAGATTTAACAGAAGAATTAAGAGGCAGGGTGTCAGGATCACTCCTGACATAAGCTCTGAATAAGGATCAAAGCAAAAAATAAGCACAGTCTAGTGCAAAAGGGGAAGAATCACAAAATGCCTGATTGAGATGCCATTGCTTCATTAAGCATGATGTCATAGGTGCATAGATGACGTGTTTCATACAATCATATCTCAGCTCTTAATCAACGGATGCTAATGCCCAAACCCGCATTCAAGAGCTCTTAACAGCGCTTACAATTTATATTAATAAATTAAGCCAGGTCAAAAAGGCCAATCGAGAGCTAAATTGAACAAAAGCAATCCCCCCTGCATGAACTCCTGTTGCATGAAATGATGGCATTCATGCAAGTGCATCTCAGCAAATACAAAATCAAAATGAATGGTCAACCACACATTTTGAAGCTCATCGTTATTTGAGCATCATTTAATAATGAATAAGTACCCGTTAGGAGACCACCTTGCGCGTAAAACCAATTGGAACATAAAACTTTGAGAGGAACCAATCAGATAAGTCCCAGAATTAGGGGATAAAAATAGAAGCAGGCCATGCAGTCCTTGAACAATCCAGGAACAAAATCCAAACCCTGGCCATCAATCCTAGAACCAACTAATGGGGATCCAGGTCCAGACCACATGGCTTGTTCCAGACTCTTGTCAAACCTTACTACCCAGTCTAAAATTAGACCTTGAAGAAGACTTAGGTCCATTTCCCCTATGATAGTAAGCCATTGGCTACAACCAAGAAATTGAAAAATCCAGACCCAGATATTAGAGGAACAAAGGTTTGACTATATTCCAAATTCCTGATTTCAATCTTCATCACCAAGTCTTTTGAGATTCTCCATTCCCTGCCTGCACTCCCACTTGCAAAACTTTGCACAGTAGGAGATACTATAAATAAACACCCTATGAATATCTGATAGCTAAGCTATCAGTGAAGTTAACCCAATCTCTTGCTATCTATTTTTTTAATTATAGAAAGTAAGTTCTTCTGTGTCTTTACAGCTGGGCTTTACACAGGGGTACACGCTCACTATGTGCCTTCTAATGTGAAGATTCAGAAGACATTGACCAACTTGGATTGTAGTAATTAATTTTATTGGGTCCTATATAAGTAGGTAAAAATTCTGCTCCTTGGTGTTTACTGCCAACGCCTTATATAGGGGTATTCTCATATTACTAATCACCAGTAACTGGCAATGTCTTCTAAGACATTCCAGTGCACTGTAAAGTCTGAGTGGGTTGGCAGAAAAAGGGACAACCTTCTATTTTAGGGCGCAATCCTGCAATGCCTAGCACAAGGACACCCTCTGCTAGCACATCAATCAGTGATTCTTTTTAAGATATGCAATCACTTCTATATCTAGTTCTAATAAGAAGTTGAATAGGCCATTTGAATTGACCTTAGCGTCTTGGCATTATTTTCTCTCCAAGCTGGCGCCTTGGCACTCAATATTAACTATTGCAGCGCTCTGGTGCTTGTAATTAATTGTGTTGGCGCCTTGGCTCTTGATGTAAATTACTGCAGCGCTCTGGTGATTGCAAATAATTGTATTGGCGTCCCGGCGCTTGATATAAACTAGAGCAGCGCTCTGGTGCCAAGAATAATTAATACCAGCGCTGTGGCGCTTGTTATTTAAGGTAGCGGCAGCGTGGCGCAATATTTCTTGACAATGACGTCATAGTCCACTAATCATATATTTAATTATATGTTAAGTTGACACTAATTTCTGGAAGGGTAATTGATTGGCCCTGATTAATTTTCCATAGCCGCCTAATGAATTAAGCTTTCCACAATCCCTGGTCAACAATTCTTCACATATCCCCCCACTTGACCAGGGCTACCCTTCATTCTTTTCCTCAAGAGCGCTATTGTAAATTGCACAATTAATGCTATTTTGATCAGGCCTTTGAATATTGATAGTTGCAAAGATTTGGCTGGTTTTGCCTTCAAGTTTGGAAATTCCCTGCCTTCTATAAATGGGTCTAGTTCAATATCCACCCATTCCAGATTATCATACCTGTCTGTGGTTGATCCTGGTATGACCTCATCCCATCATGACCCCCTCAGCCACTCTGTCTTCTTATTGAGTGATCACCGCCCCTTGTCTAATATTTAAAGTAGAATCATTACTCCTAATAAAGACAAGTTTATCCACATTTGTGTTGGCTTTTATAATCTCCAAGATTTTCCTGTCCTTTCTGCCAAAAGAACTTCTACATTTTGTTTTCCAGGAAATTAAGGTATGTGCCCTTAATTTTGCCCTGAAGGCTAACCCAAGGCTAGCTTCAAACCTCAAATCTTTTGTAATAAATATTTCCCGCTGTGTCCTCCAGAATGTTGTCCCCTGGAGCCAAACACAACAAAATGGTGCTCATTACAGGGGCTGCAAGCCCCTTGGTTACCCCGTTCCCACACACATTCTCTGGTACCTCTCCCTTTGTTTCCAAAATACCAGATCAACCTAAAGTTTCTAGTCCCCCACTAGAAGAAGACATCTCCAATGCTCCTGCAAATCCTATGGTATTGGTTCTGTTGTCCGGGCCCTTGTGGGCCCCCTTCCTGCTTTCTCTCTTAACTATGAGCAAGCCTGTGCTGCCGCCTGCTCCCTTCTTCATTATGGCACAGTAGCCATGCACTCTATCCCTGGCTCTGTCCTGGGTACGCCTCCAAATACCTGTACTCCTTCCTTTTGGACTTTGGTTTCCCTCCCGTATTGATGGAATCCATGGATACTATTGGTGTGTTGGTCAACTAATTCATCCAACCTGCCCTGGTTCACCACCAAATTGCCTTAGGATCCCAAAATTATCTATTAGATGCTGTAGCCACTGCTGTTTCAAGTAACCACGCTTAAAATATGGCCTAACAAGAATGGTCACACAGACTCTTTGCTTGTATTTCTGGCAACCAGCGCAACTTGTTGCCGTCACAGAAATATTGAATTGCCTCCCTGAGCGCCCTTTGTTCCTTGCTCCCTGGATACATAAAAGATCAGCTATGCAAATTGGATGAACATCAGGCAGCATGGCGTGAGCAGTTTGAGGCTTTTCTGCTAAACCATTGCCAGGATTTTGAGACTCTGGTTAGTGAGCTCAATCAATTCAGAGAGCATGTCAACTCACAACTCAAATCAATAGATGCTCATGTTGATACTTGGGTCCGCCACCTGCAGCATCAAAACGGTCTGGATAAGGCTGCTCTAGGCAACACTTTATACCAGGTGCAAAATTATGTGGATGATAGGGTAGCGTCTATTGAGGTGACCCCTTCTGCTCCTCCTGTTGAGACCACATCTGATTTTGAAACCAAGGTATGGGAGGCCATTGCTGAGCTCAAGGCTACCACTCAACGTCAAGCTTCTGTGCAAAACTCTCCTCCAGTCAAACCTATGCCTGACCCTTGTATTGCCTCCCTCACTGATCAGGTGGCTACTCTACAAGGTGAAATCAAGTACTTAAGACAGCACCTCTCTAATTCTGAAGATTTGTCATCTGAATCTGAAGGTGAAGAGGAAGGTAAAGTTGTAATACTCCTGCTCATGACAATCATTGTTGTTGCCCTGGCTTAGAAGGTCAACCCTAGGTCTACTGTGCGCGTGCTCTAGATCAACTTGCCTAAGTGAAAAATGATGTAGCTGAAAGGCAAGACACATTGGAAAAATAGGTCCAAAACCTCTCCTGCTTTACTGAGACCCTAAATGGACAAGTCACCCTCTTGGTTGTTCAGACCACTTCTCTGGCTACCCGTGTCAATGGGATTGCTAGTATCTTGGCAGTACAACAAATCAAGATTGATGAATTTGGGACTGCTGCCGCCACTGCTTGGGACATTAGTGGGCAAAAAAGATCTACCTTTGACACTTTAGAGGAAAGCTTTGACTCCTTTGGGCTAGACACTCTGCTACATAATCTGAGTTTGAGGGCAACCCTCATATTAATGTCCTCAACCCTGGTGAAAACAGTCAGTCCTTGTCCTCCTCTATTGAACCAAACTATAAACAGACCTTTAATCAGATATTTGATCCAAAAACTTCTAACATTGCAGCTTTTCTGACCATCTACAAAAATGCAATGTGTAGGGCTACAGACGAGCTCAAGAAGGAACACATCCTTACCTGCCTCCATCCCACTTGCCAGGAAGTTGTGGTCCCTGAGCTCCCCTCCATTGTTACTTGGGAGGATATGAAACACCTCCTTATTGAGGAATTTGGAGGAGATCTCAGCTTAGAGGTCAAGAAGGATGCATTTATGCACATTGCTTTCAAACCCAAGGAAACCCTGGCTGAGTTTACAGATTGTTTCTATATTGATGGCCAGCAGTTAATTACAAGCCAACAGTTAACTCCCCAGGAAGCCTACATGGCTTGTTCAAATGCTTTGAAGGTGGACCAGCTTCTATGTCTACACTTTAAGGCACACAATGCTTCACTCACTTCCATGAAGAGTATTAAGACGCTCCTACAAGACATGCATTTGACACATAGAGGTACAGTGGTACGTAAAAATAAAGCCAGTAATGCAAGGACCACCTCTTGTACACTGCACATTATGACTCTGGGTACTAGTGGACAGGCTAAGAGACAAGGCTGCCATAACTGTGGCCAGATTGGGCACCACTCGCGCATTTGCACTAATCCCCGAGTGGAAGAAAGCAATCCCAAGGAACAGGTGGGAAAAGAGAGGTCAGCTTAAAAACAGAGACACTCTCTGTTGACAAATTTCCACCATCTCCCCCTGATCCTCTGTCTGATGAGAAAGCTCCCTCTTCCTCTGGCCCAACTATCCTTCATCTGTTTCACAATCTCTCCAGTGATTCAGAGCCCAAAGATTCTGATAGTAATGACTCTGATAGTTATGGCTAGTCCGTCCTGGCTGTTCCAGAAACCATCCCTGTACCCTAAAAGCTTTGCTCTGTGAAGGCTACCACCACCTCCTGGGTACCTCTATGTGAAGCTAAGTCTATGGTGGCTTGCCCTTACCTATCCTAAGCCCACCAACCTCCCGTCTTGGTTGACTCTTCTGAGGAAGCAGCCAAGCTAGCCAAATCTCTTTTCCACAACGTAACTGTATCTCTCTCACTACAGACTGTTTATAAAGAAAATCCTGCATTACAGTGCATGCTAGCAAAATAAGGAAATGAGCTGGAGGCTGCACAAGACATTTTGGCAGTCTTGCCTCCCTTTGGAAAAGATACAACCCGCGTGGAAGTATCAATCCAAAAGGCTAAGATCAAAGCCATCTTGGTCACGGGTTCCCCAGTCAAAATAGTATCTTCCAAGCAAATAAGAAGCTTAAGTTGGCCCCTGATCTCAACTACATGCAGTTGTATGGCACAGCTGGCATGGCCAAAACTTGAGCCATTGGTGCCTACTCTGCTCTACCCACGAGGTTTGGGAAACTCCTTATTTCTTCTCCCGCTGTGGTCCTAGAATCAAAAGCTATGACCTCTTGGTTGGTACTCAATTCCTCCGAGAATATAATGGGATTGTAAACTTACAAGATGGA
This sequence comes from Entomophthora muscae, assembly GCA_014839935.2. NCBI lineage: Eukaryota > Fungi > Entomophthoromycota > Entomophthoromycetes > Entomophthorales > Entomophthoraceae > Entomophthora > Entomophthora muscae. The sequence goes on along the minus strand of QTSX02005688.1, from coordinate 633,432 downwards.
TAACTTTTGCTCTTGGGATATGAGGTTCCTTTGATTTTTGAGGAACCTCTGCGCCTCCCAGGAAAATGTCTTAAAACTTGCGTGCTTGAGTACCCTAAGGGTATCTTCTCTCTCAAGTATAGGACTCACTCCTCCAACATGTGTACCCCTCCTCCTTCCTGCTCTGCAGAAAAAGGGGTACCTCTGCTAGCACCTGCGACTATAACCATCCCCCCGGGTTCTCAAGTAGTGATTGCTTCCCAGATTTCTTATGAGCTACCTGAAAAGTCCTTCTTGGAACTTTACTCACCTGAATCCTTAAGTTGTACAGAGCCCCGCCTGTGTCCTGGGATTTTAGACCAAACTCACAAAGAGCATGTACAATTGCTGCTTGCTAACCTGACAGCCCTGCCCATGCAGGTGACCAGAGGCCAGGTTGTAGGTCATGGTTGTATACTGGGAGCAGAGCAATTATCCTCCCTCTACCCCTCCGGAACTTTCAGTGATTTCAATCTACCTGAAGACAACCCTCAAGTTTTTTCCTTGTTTGCCACTGCTGATTTCCCCCAATTGTCTCCTGCTCAACAAAAAGACGTGTTGGACCTGCTTGATTAGTTCAGTGACATCTTTGCCTCTGGACCTACAGACTATGGCCTAACTAAAGGAGTCATCCATCAGAATGATACTTGGGATGTGCCCCCTTTTTGTGCTAAACCATACCGCTGTAGTAGGGTGGAGGAGGCTCAGGTGTCTAAGGAAATCAAGCAACTTCTGGAAGCTGGGTTACTGGCTCCCTCCCAAAGTCTATGGGCTTCCCCGTTACTGATTCTCAAGAAGAAAGATGGTGGACACCGCCTTTTAATGGATTATTGCCGCCTGAACTCTCTCACTAAGAAAGACTCATACCCCTTACCCAGAATTGACAATGCTCTCAGATGGCTGGGTGGCTCCAAGTTTTTCTCTGTCATGGATCTAGCTTTGGGGTACTGGCAGGTTATCTTATCTCCCAAGGATCAAGAAAAGGCTGCACTTATTACCTCAGAAGGCCTCTTCAAACCCACTTGTATGCCCCAAGAACTCTTTAATGCCCCTGCCACCTTCCAGCAGGCTATGGACTCCATCCTACGAGACCTAAAGCTCTCTTGTGTCCTTGTGTACCTTGATGATATCACATTATTCAGCGCTACCTTTACCAACCACTTGGACCACCTTAAGGCTGTCTTCACAAAGTTTTGTGAGGCTGGCTTGAAGCTTGTTGTGTTTGGCTCCAGGGGACAACATCCTGAAGGACACGGCGGGGAATCTTTATTACAAAAGATTTGAGGTTCAAAGCTAGCATTGGGTTAGCCTTCAGGGGAAAATTAAGGGCACATACCTTAATTTCCTGGAAAACAAGATATAGAAGTCCTTTTGGCAGAAAGGACAGGAAAAGCTTGAAGATTATAAAAGCCAACACAAATGTGGATAAACTTATCTTTATTAGGAGTAATAAAGATTCTACTTTAAATATTAGACAAAGGACAGATATCACTCATTAGGAAGACAGAGTGGCTGAGGGGTCACGTTAGGATGAGGTCATACCAGGATCAACCACAGACAGGTATGATAATCCGGAATGGGTGGATATCAAACCAGACCCATTTACAGAAGGCAGGGAATTTCCAAACTCAAAGGCAAAACCAGCCAAATCTTTGCAACTATCAATATTCAAAGGCCTGATCAAAATAGTATTAATTGCGCACTTATGACATCTCCCTCCTCAAGATTGGACACAGGAAGTTGATATTTGCAAAGGAATTTGGAGTGAACATGAGCAAGAGGACAACCAGAAGACAGTAGTTTCACGGTGTACTCAACACCCTTTTTAAAAGGTAACCTCACAAGGCCCAACCCATAGGGAATCCAGCTTGTGGGCTCATCCACTGGTACAACTCTGGTAGTAAAGAACTAGATAACCTATCTGGTATTTGGGGGAGGGGGGCTCTAGCAGCATTGGACGTAAGAGCTCCAGAGCCTTAACCTTATAATCAGTGAAATAGGCGTGTGACGGATCCATGCCTAACCAGTCCATCCTGCCATTATCCTGCCCTTGACTCTTATTGCTGTTACCTTCCTGGGACAAAGCTTTGAGGAGCTTTGCCACCAGGGAGGCAATTTTCTCGGATAACACTTTATTGTCATCCCGCCAACAAGCCATGATTTTAACGCTTTTTCCCTCTCGTGCTCTCAACGCCTCAATTTCACAATTCTCCATCTCTTTCACTTGTTGCAAGATTTCATCCCATCCTACCAACAAGTTCCAAGCATCCCAATCATAAATTTGGTTCCCTTGGACAGGAGTCCCTTCCTTTGCAAAGTAATTGGAATACAGCTCTTTGAACGCTACCTTTACTTCTACTAAAGATTCAGCAGGAACAGTCTTAGTGACCTCCAGGCTGGTCCAAGCTTCTTCCAATGTACTTGTAGGAACACCCTTTCTTGCGGCAGCAGTTTCCACACAAAGGACCCCAAACTTGGCTCTCTCAAATTTTAACAAAGAAGGCTTGACAATTGAAAAATAGCTGAGGGGAAAGCGTCAAAACCAACAATGAATATATTTTATTAATGTTTAACTGTTTTTGCTTATATACCATTCAGGGCATACATGGCTGAAAACCCCTCTGGTTCTTGAATCAACCAATGATTTGTGTCACGTGGCCTATGACATCCAAGTCATCCAACATAGATCTTTACCTGAAAGATCACCAACAATTCTCAACCTATGAGAATTGACCTACAATGAGCAGAAGTCACCTGACTCTATTCAACCCAATGTACCAATTTGGCATGGAGCTTCCCCAGCTCCCAGTGCCAAAACCCTGTGGATTGCACATCATAAACTCAGCTATCAGTGTTCCAACTGGGAACCAGCTGATCAAACCTGAATTCCTAGGCATCCTTGCCTTTATTTAGTTATTTTTGCATTTAATGGTTTTTGCCTTTAAAACCCATTAAACTGCTTCAAAACTTGAACCAGGCAAATAGCAAATTCATTAGGCAGCACAGCGGCGCTTCTAACCCAGTAAATTTGCCAACATGGCGCTTTTAACCCAAATTCTGGGGGTTTCCCATGGTTAACCTTAACCAAACTTCTTGACAAAGTCAAGGCCATTTTAATATAATTAAATCCTCATTAATTATATCCTGTATTTATTAATTAATCTTCCTGATTAACTAACCCATTTTGAGACGCCTAGTCTCCAAGATTGATTCAGCCAATCTTGCCTCAATTCTTTTAGTTAGCCTAACCTAACTAAACGTCCATATTATGTTCTTTTATAAATATAGATATCCAGTTTCTAGGAACCTTTCCCTAAAGAATTCCACACAAACTTATCTATATTAAATAAACAGCAAAAACAGATCATCTTTGTATTTTGGATCATTTATTTGGCTAAATGCTCAGCAGTGACTGTAGTACAGTCACAAGGTGGTTGCCTGGATGTCAATGATACGGTTGGTTAGGTCTTTCACGTGGGTCTCAGGATTTGCAGATGTATCATACTCAATCAGAGGAGGTCCCAAGATTGAGGGGGTAGTGGCCTCACATTCATAAAGCATGGCAAAAAGGGATTGACCAGTCACCCAATGTCTACTAAGGCGGTAGGCAAAGAGGGTGGGAGGGAGGACAAAGTCCCAATTGACAGTGTCAGAGAGTGTGAGTTTTCTCATAATGGATACTAGGGTGGAGTTGGCATGTTTGACAGTTCCATTGGTGGAGGGATTATATGGCGCAGATAACAACTGATGAGTCCCCATAGCTTCAACAATAGAGGTGATGAGGCAAGCATTAAAGTTGGTACCATTGTCTGAGAGCAGGACTTGAGGGCAGCCATGTCAATAGAAGATGTCTTGCAGCAAGAAAGTAGCTGTTGTCCTAGCCGTTATATCTTTTGTTGCTCTGGCTTCAACCCATTTGCTAAAGTGGTCTATAGCAACCAGGATAAACCAACAACCCAATTTAAACCAGGGGAAAGGCCCAACAGCATCAATACTCACTGTATGGAAGGAATGCTTTGGAGGGATGAGTTGAAACTGGTGTTGGGAGGGGCGAGGACGTTGGAGTTGGCAAGAATGGCAGGGGGCAAGGACATCAGGGATCAAGAGGCGCATGTTTTCCCAATAGAAGTTTTTGCACAATCAGTCATGAGTCTTGGCTATACCTCCATGGCCAGTATCAATGTGAGCCTGGAGGATGATGGCTATCCTCATACTAGGGCAAACATAAGGTAGGTAGGCATTGTTAACCTTCTTGAAGAGTTGTCTATCACAAATTATAGTGTCCTTGGATAGGGTCTGTAGAGCTAGACGGATATCTTTGGGCTCAGTGGTCCAAGAGTAAGGATACCATATTAGCTCATATAGTCAATCAGCATCAGTGGGGTGGATAGCCAGGATTGACATCCTTGACAGGCCATCAGCGTTCTGATGTTGGGCCCCAGGACGGTGTACCAAAGTGAAATCATACCCTTGCAGACGTAGAGCCTAACGTGCTAACCAACTTTCAGGTTCCTTTAGCTGTTGTAACCATTTGAGAGAGGAGTGATTGATGACTACCGTGAAGTGGGTTCCATAGATGTAATGCTGAAACTGTTTCACAGTATGCAGTACAGCCAAAAATTTCTTCTTGTTAACATAGTAGTTCTTTTTGTGCTTATTAAGGACCCTTGATGAGTAGGATACAGGTCAAGCTACACCTTCATTGTCAAGTTGGGCAAGGATGGCACCCACAACTACTCCACTGGCATCAGTATACAAGATAAACTCTTTATCATAATCAGGATATACTAAGATGGGTGCCTCCTTGAGTATGGCCTTAAGGGCTTCAAATGCTTGTTGTTGGCTGTCAGTCCACTAAAAGGGGACGTTGCAAAGCAGTTGTACAAGGGGTTCACTCAGTTCAGCAAAGTCAGGGATTAATTGTCAGTAGTAGCCCATCATACCAAGAAATACTTGACCTCTCAAAGATTTGTGGGAGGTAGCATATTGTCAATGGACTCCACCTTGTTATTCATGGGGCGGATTCCAGTCTGAGTGACTTTGTGTCCTAGAAACTTAAGGCGTTCCTTGAAGAAAGAGCACTTAGAGGGTTTGAGTTTCAGGCCAGCTTCATGGATCTTAACAAAAACAGCCTTGAGATGCTCCAAGTGATCAGTAAAGGTAGCGCTGAAACCGGTAATATCATCAAGGTACACAAGGACACAAGAGAGTTTTAGGTCTTGTAAAATGGAGTCCATAGCTGGTTGAAATCTGGCAGGGGCATTGCATAGTCCCTGGGGCATACAAGTGGGTTCAGAGAGACCCTCTGACGTGATGGGCGTAGCTTTTTCTTGATCTTCAGGCAATAAGTCAACCTGCCAGTACCCCAAAGCCAGATCCATGGCCGAGAAAAACTTGGAACCACCCAGCTGTCTAAGAGCATTGTCAATTCTGGGCAAGGGGTATGAATCTTTCTTAGTGAGAGAGTTCAGGCAGCAAAAATCCATTACAATGCGGTGTCCTGCATCTTTCTTCTTGAGGATCAGTAACAGGGAAGCCCAAGGACTTTGGTAAGAAGCCAGTAACCCAGCGTCCAGAAGTTGCTTGAGTTCTTTAGACACCTGAGCATCTTCCACCCTACAACGGCGGTATGGTTTAGCACAAAAAGGAGGCGTATCCCCAGTATCAATCTGATGGATGACTCCTTTAGCTAGGCCATAGTCTGTAGGTTCAGAGGCAAAGATGTCACTGAACTAATCAAGCAGGTCCAACACGTCCTTTTGTTGAACAGGAGACAGTTGGGGGAAATCAGCAGCAGTGAACAAGGAGAGAACATGAGGGCCAACCTCATATAGATTGAAATCACTGAAAGTTCAGAGGAGGTAGAGGGAAGATACTTGCTCTGCTCCCAGTATACAACCATGACCTACAACCTGGCCTCTAGTCACCTGCATGGGCAGGGCTATCAGGTTAGCAAGCAGCAATTTTACGGGCTCTTTGTGAGTTTGATCTAAAATCCCAGGACACAGCGGGGCTCTGTACAACTTAAGGATTTAGGTGAGTAAAGTTCCAAGAAGGACTTTTCAGGTAGCTCATAAGAAATCTGGGAATCAATCACTACTTGAGAACCCAGGGGGATGGTTATAGCCGCAGGTGCTAGCAGAGGTACCCCTTCTTCCGAAGGGCAGGAAGGAGGAGGGGTACACATGTTGGAGAAGTGAGTCCTATACTTGAGAGAGAAGATACCCGTAGGGTACTCAAGCACGCAAGTTTTAAGACATTTTCCTGGGAGGCGCAGAGGTTCCTCAAAAATCAAAGGAACCTCATATCCCAAGAGCAAAAGTTATCCATCTTATAAGTTTACAATCCCATTATATTCTCGGAGGAATTGAGTACCAACCAAGAGGTCATAGCTTTTGTTCTCTAGGACCACAGCGGGGGAAGCAATAAGGAGTTTCCCAAACCTTATGGGTAGAGCGGAGAGGCACCAATGGCTCAAGTTTTGGCCATGCCAACTGTGCCATACAACTGCATGTAGCTGAGGTTAGGGGCCAACTTAAGTTTCTTATTTGCTTGGAAGATACTATGTTGACTGGAGAACCCGTGTCCAAGATGGCTTTGATTTTAACCTTTTAGATTGATACTTCCACGCAGTTTGTATCTTTTCCAAAAGGAGGCAAGACTGCCAACACATCTTGCACAGCCTCTAGCTCCTTTTCCCATTTAGCTAGCATGCACTGTAATACAGGAATTTCTCTATATACAGTCTGTAGTGGGAGAGATATGGTGATGTTGTGGAAAAGAGCTTTGGCTAGCTTGGCTGCTTCCTCAGAAGAATCAACCAAGACAGGAGGTTGGTGGGCTTAGGATAGGTAAGGACAATCCACCATAGACTTAGCTTCACTTGTAGGTACATTAGAAGTGGTGGTAGTTTCTCAGAGCAAAGCTTGTATGGTACAGAGATAGTTTCTGGAACAGCCAGGAAAGAATATCCATAACTATCAGAGTCTTCACTATCAGAATCTTTGGGCTCTGAATCACTGGAGAGATTGTGAAACAGATGAAGGATAGTTGGGCCAGAGGAAGAGGGAGCTTTCTCATCAGACGGAGGATCAGGGGGAGATGAGGGAGATTGGTCAACAGAGAGTGTCTCTGTTTCTAAGCTGACCTCTCTTTTCCCACCTCTTCCTTGGGATTGCAACCTTCCACTTGAGGATTAGTGCAAATGCGCAAATGGTGCCTGATCTGGCCACAGTTATGGCAGCCTTGTCCCTTAGCCTGTTTACTAGTACCCAGAGTCATAATGTGCAGTGTACAAGAGGTGGTCCTGGCATTACTGGCTTTATTTTCACGTACCACTGTACCTCCATGTTTCAAATGCATGTCTTATAGGAGTGTCTTTATTCTTCATGGAAGTGAGTGAAGCCTTATGTGCCTTAAAGTGTAGACACAGAAGCTGGTTTACCTTCAAAGCATTTGAACAAGCCGTGTAGGCTTCCCAGGGAGTTAACTGTTGACTAGTAATTAACTGTTGCCCTTCAATGTAGAAACAATCTGCGAACTCAGCCAGGGTCTTCTTGGGTTTGAAAGCAATATGCATAAATGTATTCTTCTTGACTTCCAAGATGAGGTCTCCTATAAACTCTTCATTAAGGAGGCGCTTCATATCCTCCCAAGTGAGAATGAGTGGGAGCTTGAGGACCACAACTTCCTGACAAATGGGATGGAAAAGGTGAGGATGTGTTCCTTCTTGACCTTGTTGGTAGCCCTACACATTGCAGTTTTGTAAATGATCAGAATTTCAGCAATGATAGAGGTCATTTGATCAAATATCTGTTTTAAGGTTGGCTTATAATTTGGCTCAATAAGGGAGGACAAGGACTGACTGTTTTCACCAGGGTTGAGGACATTAATATATGGGTTTCCCTCAAACTTGTATTCAGCAGCAGGTTGTCTAGCCCAGAGGAGTTGAAGGCTTTCCTATAAAGTGTCCAAGGTAGAGCTGCTTTGCCCACTAATGTCCCAAGCAGTGGCGGCAGCAGTCCCAAATTCATCAATCCTGATATGTTGTACTTCCAAGGTGCCAGCAATCCCATTAACACAAGTAGCCAGGGAGGTGGCCTGAGCAAACAAATGGGCAACTTGTCCATTTAGGGTCTCTGTAAAGCATGAGAGGTTTTGGACCTCTCTTTCCAATGTGTTTGACTATCAGCTACATCATTTGTCACTTTGGCAAGTTGATCTAGAGCATGCACACAGTAGACCCAGGGTTGACCTTCTAGACCAGGGCAACAACCATGATTGTCATGAGCAGGAGTATTAATAATTTTACCTTCCTCCTCACCTTCAGATTCAGATGACAAATTTTCAAAATTAGAGAGACACTGTCTTAAGTACTTGATTTCACCTTGTAAGGTAGCCACCTGATCAGTGAGGGAGGTAATACAAGGGTCAGGAATAGGTTTGACTGGAGGGGGGTTCTGTACAGAAGCTTAACGTTGAGTAGTAGCCTTGAGCTCTATAATGGCGGCCCATACCTTGGTTTTTGAAATCAGATGGGGTCTCAACAGGAGGAGTGGGAGGGGTCACCTCACTAGACGCTAACCTGTCATCCACATAATTTTGCACCTGGTATAGAGTGTCACCTAGTTCAGCCTTATTCAGACAGTATTGATGCTGCAGGTGGCGGCCCCAAGTATTGTCATGAGCTCTTATCAATTTGAGTTGCAAGTTTACATGCTCTCTGAATTGATTGAGCTCACTAACCAGAGTCTCAAAATCCTGGCAATGGTTTAGCAGAAAGGCCTCAATTTGCTCACACCACACTGCCTGATGTTCATCCAATTTGCATAGTTGATCCTTTATGTATCCCGGTAGCAAGGAACAGAGGGAATTTAGAGAGGTGAGAAAATACTTCTATGACGCCAATGAGTTGCTCTGGTTGTCAGAAATACAAGTAAAGAGACTATGTGACCATTCTTGGTAGGCCAAATTCTGAGTGTTGTTATTTGAGACGGCAGAGGCTACTGCATCTAGCAGTTGATTCTGGGATCCCAAAGCAAGTTGATGGTGGATTAAGGCAGGTTAGATGAACTGGTTAACCAACACACCAATAGTATCCATAGATTTCATCAACGCAGGGGGGAGACCAAAGTCCAAAACAAAAGAATACAGGTCTTTGGAGGCAGACCTGAATGGAGGCCAGGGATAGAGTGCATGGCTACTGTGCCAGAATAAAGAAGGGAGCAGGCAGCAGCACAAGCTTGCTCATAGTTGAGGGAGAAAGCAGGAAGGGGGCCCCTGCGGGCCCGGGAGACAGAACTAATACCATAGAATTTGTGGGGGCATTGGTGATGTCTTCTTCTAGAGAGGGACCAGAAACTTTTGGTATATCTGGTACTTTGGAAATAAAGGAAGAGGGACCAGAGAATGCACATGGGAATGGAGTAACTGGGGGCTTGCAGCTCCTGTAGTGAGCACCATTTTGTTGTGTTTGGCTCCAGGGGACAATATCCTGGAGGACACGGCAGGAAATCTTTATTACAAAAGATTTGAGGTTTGAAGCTAGCCTTGGGTTAGCCTTCAGGCAAAATTAAGGGCACATACCTTAATTTCCTGGAAAATAAAATGTAGAAGTTCTTTTGGCAGAAAAGACAGTAAAGCTTGAAGATTATAAAAGCCAACAAGAAATGTGGATAAACTTGTCTATATTAGGAGTAATGATTCTACTTTAAATAGTTGGTAAGAGACGGTGATCACTCAATAGGAAGACAGAGTGGCTGAGGGGGTCATGATGGGATGAGGTCATATCAGGATCAACCACAGACAGGTATGATAATCCGGAATGGGTGGATATCAAACCAGACCCATTTACAGAAGGCAGGGAATTTCCAAACTCAAAGGCAAAACCAGCCAAATCTTTGCAACTATCAATATTCAAAGGCCAGATCAAAATAGCATTAATTGGGCAATTTACAACAAAGCTCAAACCCTCCAAGTGCTCCTTCTTCAAGGAACGTCTTGAGTTCCTAGGTCATGAAGTCACTCAAACTGGAATCCGCCCCATGAATAACAAGGTGGAGGCTATTGACAAGATGTTACCTCTCACAAACCTTCATGATGTTTAAGTATTCCTTGGTATGATGGGCTACTACCAAAAGTTCATCCCTGACTTTGCCAAACTGAGTGAACCCTTTGTCCAGCTGCTTTACAACGTCCCCTTTGAATGGACTGACAGCCAACAACAAGTATCCAAAGCATTGAAGGCCAAGCTCAAGGAGGCTCCTATCTTAGTCTATCCTGATTATGATAAAGAGTTTATCTTGTATACTGATGCCAGTGGAGTAGTTGTGGGTGCCATCCTTGCCCAACTTGACAATGAAGCTGTGGATTGACCTGCAGCCTACTCATAAAGAGTCCTCAATAAGCACAAGAAGAACTACAGTGTCACAGAGAAAAAATGTCTGGAGGTGCTGCATGCGGTGAAACAGTTTAGGCATTACATCTACAGAACCCACTTCACGGTAGTCACAGACCACTCCTCCCTTAAATGGCTACAACAGCTAAAGGAACCTGAACATCAACTAGCGTGTTGGGCTCTGCGTCTACAAGGGTATGACTTCACTGTGATACACAGTCCTGGGGCCCAACATTAGAACGCCAATGGCCTGTCAAGAATGCCAATCCTGGCTATCTATCCAGCTGATGCTGATTAATTATAAAAACTAATAGGGTATCCTGACTCTTGGACCACTGAGCCAGAAGACATCAGCTTGGTGCTACAGACCCTATCCAAGGGCACTATAATTTGTGATAGGCAGCTCTTCAAAAAGGTCAACAATGTCTACCTACCCTACTTTTGCCCTAGCATGAGGATAGCCATCATCCTCCAAGCTCACATTGACACTGGCCATGGAGGCATAGCCAAGACTCATGACTGGTTGTGCAAAAACTTCTATTGGAAAAACATGCACCTCCTGATCCCTGATGTGCTTGCCTCCTGTCATCCCTGTCAGCTTGTTTGTCCTTGTCCCTCCCAACACCAGTTCAAACTCATCCCTCCAAAGCATGCTTTTCACAAGCTGAGTACTGATGCTGTTGGGCCTTTCCACCGGTATAGGTCAGGATGTTGGTTTATCTTGGTTGCTGTAGACCACTTTACTAAGTGGGCTGAAGCCAGAGCAACAAAAGATATATCAGCTAGGACCACAGCTACTTTCTTGCTGCAAGACATTTTCTATCAAAATGGCTGCTCTCAAGTCCTGCTCTCTGACAGTGATACCAAATTCAATGCTTGCCTCATCACCTCTATTGTCAAAGCTATGGGGACTCACCAGTTGTTCTCTGCGCCATATAATCTTTCTACCAATGGAACTGTTGAACAAGCCAATTCCTCCCTGGTGTCCATAATGAGGAAACTCAGCCTTTCTGATGCCGCCAATTGGGATATGTTCCTCCCTGCTGCTCTCTTTGTGTATCAACTCAGTAAACACCAAGTGACTGACCAATCCCCTTTTGCTATGCTGTATAAATGTGATGCTGCTACCCCCTCAATCTTGGGACCCCCTTTGATCAAATTTGATATGTCTGCAAATCCTGAGGCCCATGTTGGAGACTTAACCAATTGTATCATTGACATCCAGGGGACCGCTTACTCCACTGCTTAAAAGTTTAAGGATCTGGAGCTCTCCTCGTCCAATGCTGCTGGAGCCCCCCTCCCCAAATACCAGATAGGCGATCTAGTTCTCTACTACCAGAATTTTACATGTGGTAGAGCCCACAAGCTGGAATTCCTCTGGGTTGGGCCCTGTGAGGTCACCTTTAAGAAGGGCGTTGAGTACACCGTGAAACTACTGTCTTATGGACATCATTTTGCCCAATTTCATTCCAAGTTCTTTTGAAAATATCAACTTCCTGTGTCTAATCTTGATGGGGGAGATGTCGTAAATCACGCAATAAATGCTATTTTGATCTGGCCTTTGAATATTGATAGTTGCAAATATTTGGCTGGTTTTGCCTTCAAGTTCAGAAATTCCCTGCCTTCCGCAAATGGGTCTGGTTCAATATCCACCCATTCCAGATTATCATACCTATCTGTGGTTGATCCTGGTATGACCTCATCCCAGTGTGACCCCCTCAGCCACTCTGTCTTCTTTTTGAGTGATCACCGTCCCTTGTCTACTATTTAAAGTAGAATCATTACTCCTAATAAAGACAAGTTTATCCACATTTGCATTGGCTTTTATAATCTTCAAGCTTTACTGTCCTTTCTGCCAAAAGGACTTTTATATTTTGTTTTCCAGGAAATTAAGGTATGAGCCCTTAATTTTGCCTGAAGGCTAACCCAAGGCTAGCTTCAAACCTCAAATCTTTTGTAATAAAGATTCCCTGCTGTGTCCTCCAGGATGTTGTCCCCTGGAGCCAAACACGACAAGCGCCCCCAATAATAATCAACCTTCCTTGCGACAAGTCTACCAAGACCTCATGGCTGGTATGACAGATGAAGATTGTAAGGCGTTTATGCAAATGCCACGCTCTTCTTGGGTCCGTTTCCTGAACCAGCTATTTCCCATTAGCAGTTATCAGTTGTGGGCCCAGGAATGCAATACCACGGTGGCAGGGTCAGATTGTGGCATGGACACACATGTCAAAGAGGAAGAGGAGGTAGACTATATTTTTGCAGAGACTGAGGCGCCCTTGATCCAACTTCATTGCCTTGACTTTGAGGATTTACAAGATTGGTCTGACAATATCATTCTCAAAACTGCTTCCTCCCTGCTTGCAACGCCTTCTGTGTTACTCTGTGCTTTTTGCAACTCCAAAGAGTTGCCCTCCACCTACCCTGCCATCATCAATTGATTTGGGGTAAAACACCACAAAGAGACATTATACGTGTATGTCCAAGCATTGTTTTCCAAAGACAACACTGTGATACCAATCTGCTCTGGCGCTTTTTACCACGGTAGCTACAAGGTGGAGCAGCTAATTAGGGAGGTCAACCTCTGTCTGCACGTCACGGCCAAAGATACCAGTGGATTTTCTTTGCAGCATGTCTATATCATCACCCAGTGTAACCAATACATCTATGAGGTTGCTTGCATCTGGGCATTGGAGCAGTCTGCCAATCCTGAGCTTACCCGTACTCTTGGGTTGTACCTTAAGGCTAATGCTCACTGTTGTTTCTCCTTGGCCTTGCGTTTGTTTGTGCAGGCAGTGAAGGACAACAACCCCCAGTTGTATCTTCCCTTGGCCGTGTCCATTGCCCACTTCATGTGGTATCCTCCTGAGGCGTGTTCTTCTGGCGCTGTGGGTTTTGCAGGGCGTTGCCTTGAACACTTCTGTGGTCTAGCTTATCAGTCAAAGGTATCCTTGCCAGCATGTTACTCCTACATGGAGGATGTGCTGCTTGACTGTCTAACTATAGGCTCTGCCTTCTCTGCTCGTGGTGGGTGAGGACATCTAGTTAACAATAGTAATCTTTGTTTGCCTCTGTGCAGTTGGACTGGTATGTCCCGCAATTCCCAATTGGTATGGTGCCAAATTTTTGTGGCTCTTGCCTTTGTCCGTAACCAAATGGTCAATTATGAATACAAGTTGATAGCTCCTATGGTTCCCCTTTCAGCATCAAAGTGCCATTGTTCTGCTTCCAGTTGTTGTTTCATCCCTTGTCTTCCTGCAGGCGGCGTCCCTTCTGCAGGTACCTTGGACAGGCCTCCAGGCAATGGGTCTCCTTCTGGCTCTGAGCGTTGTTCTCATGAATAGTCTAGCAATAAAGCATTGCTTCTTTATCTTTTGTCTTTATAATTATAATTTATTCTTTTTATTTCTTGTTTTGTTTGTCTCAGTTCCTCTTTTTTTCTCCCATATACTTAGTTCTTGTAGTTGTATCATTTTATTCTTTGGAAGGGGGATTCTTTACAAACTTCCTCAGGAACTTTGCCTGTACCCGGTTGATTATATGTCTGTCCTTAACCTCTTTAATAGTATAGGCGTTGGTGGACGTCTGGGAGATGATTTCAAATGGGCCTATACATAGGGTGGCTAGTTTGTGCGCTCTGCCAAATCCATGTGTGTTATGGAAGAGCACCCAGTTTCCTACTTGAAACTCTTGGAGAGGGGCCTTTTGGGCATTATCTTTTTACTGACTCCTTATCTTTTTGGCCAATGCATTGGAATAGGCTTCTGTCTGTAATTGAATTAATATGCGGGCAAGCCTTTGCTGGTATGCATGGGGTGACTGGCTGTCTTCTTCCCCAATATAGGAGTATAGAATGGGGGTAGCACAGGTTGCCTGACATGTAAGAGTTGAAATGGCAATTTCCCTGTAGAGGAGTGAGTGTCAATATTGTAGGCAAAGATAGCTGGCGGCAGGAACGTGTTCCACTCAGCAAGGCGGCTAGCAGCCAATTTCCTCAAGATGCCTACTAAGGTCCCATTAACACTCTTTACCATTCCATTTGACTTGGGGTGGTAGGGTGTTGAAAAGACTCCTCAGATTCCCATAAGTTCATTAAGCTTGGTCACCACGTGGGAAGTAAAGTTGGTGCTGTTGTCAGCGAGGATAACTTAGGGGCAATCAATACATAATATGATCTGTTCAAGTAGGAGTTTTCAGTAGTGTTAGCACCTAAGTTGCGCACTGCTTTTGCTTCCACTCATTTGGTCAAGCAGTCTATTGCAAGAATGATGTATTTGGTGTGATAGTTGCTGACTGGCAAGGGTCCTACAACATTGATTGAGACAGTGTGCCAAGCAAAGTTAGGCCAAGCTAAGTGGTAGGATGCTGACTTTTTGAACAGGTTTCCCCCTTGGCATTCTTTACAGCAGCTCATTGTTTTTTGTACGTCAAAGGCTATGACTTCCCAGAAGTATGTGGTTTTTAGTTGTGCAAGTGTCTTCCAGAAGGAGCCAAGCCCTATTGCCTTATGAGTGCAAACTATTAGATCAGCCTGTTCTGATGGTCTGGGCATTATTCTTATTCCTTCTAAAGTGTGTTTCAATAGGCAACTGTGGCAAGTTTGACTCCCTGGTGATTGACTCCCTTAAACTTGACTCCCTGGTAGTCATCACTATAGTAAAGTGAGAATTCAGCTTTTGCCCTGATCAACAACTGGAAATTGACACTTTTTTAATTAACAGATCTTGATGTACTGAAAACTTTTAATATAAAAACTTAAGCTATACAGCTATGGTATACTAAAAGACCCCAGAAAACTCAAAAATGCAATATAAACAGTATCTTAATTAATAGAAAAAAGGAGAAATAAGCAATTATTTCTCATTTTACTATGTAATTTACACTATTCATTATAAAAATATTTTTATTACCATAAAAAATTAAAATTTCAATGAGACAAAAATAAACACAAACACACAAATAAAGTTATGCCAAATATGAAGAAATATTAATGTTTATTTGATATAGTTCATATAAGCACAATTGTGAATATCATATGTTTTATTTGGAAATTAGCAAAAATTAAGATATTTCACTCACTTTCAACTATAATTTCATCTCAAACTTACCATGCATACATAGAATAATCACTGCTATCTAATTAAGTTAAAAAAACTTAAAAATTAAAACTAAAAACTAAATGATCAAAGCTAATAAATAAAAATTAAAGTTAAAAAGTTTGAAGTAAAAATCATATAGCTGAGCAAGCAAGTTTATTCCTTGTCATTCTTTCCCTGTTTCATTTTGGCCCCTTCCAGGAGGGCAGTGGCAATAAGCTCAAGCTGCTGCTTAAGCTCAGAGGCCTTGTATTTGTGCTTTACTGCACCCTGGATGGCCTTGGTGAAGAGGGTACAGCGGGTTGTTGGCTTGGTGGGGGAATGTGGTTGGAGAGATCACGCAGCTTGGAGATGGTTTTCTCCTGCTAGTGCTGCAAGAGGGAAAAGAACTTACTGAATTTTGGGTGGAGCCCAAAGTTGACCTTGAGGTGTTTGTGATAAGCCTCTAGCGCTGAGGTGGTCTTGAGCTCACCATTCACTGCCGCCTGGTACACATTCCAGCTGGCCTTGGCACAGGCCTTGCCTTGCCTCTGCGTGAAAACCTTCCCAATCCACTGGGGCTCAAAGTACTCAAGGAAAGGCTTGAACTCTGGGTGCTTCACTATGTTGGGATCCTTTGAGAGCACCTCAAACCCCTGCACAGTGTGCTCTGGCTTTAAAAAAGCCAATGCACTAAATTATGCCAGCACAAATCTGCAGGTGTCCAAAGTATCCCTCCGGCTCAACCTACTAAGCTCAGTGTGGGCCTGCACGTTACAAGCAACTGCTTGGCAGAAGTGGAAGTGACACCCCTGCACCTCCCTGCTAAACAGCTGCTAAAATGCATTGAACTGAGCGGGCTCAAAGTCCATAATGCACACGTGAGGCCCAAGAGCTCTTATCCTCGCCTTTTCCTCCAAGTCCAGGGTGGCCTGGTTCTTGTCAGAGGCAGGTGGGTTGGCGTGGGTGTGGGGGGGGGTCTTATTGGATTCATCATCATTAGCAGGAGGAAGGAGGGCAATTGCTTGGCGGAGGATGGAGAACGCACGGGTATAGATGGCCTCAGTGGCCCCAGGAAGAAGAAAGAATGCAAGTGGAATCACCCGGATGTCAATCTGGGCATGGACCATCCAGAGCTGCTTGAACATCCGGGGGCAAGTGGCAAAGGTACCATCAAATAGCCAGGTTGACGCCCTTTTCAACTCCATCAGGTTCTGCTGAGTTGATTAGCAGATTATACGGTCCTTGTCTGGAGGCCTGTCATCATGAAGCAGGAAGTGCTCCCCACTCAGAAGCTGCTTAAGCTCATGAGTGAGTGTGAGCTCAGAGAGGACGTCAGAAGCCTTGGGGGGATTAGCAGCAATACACTTATTGCTGATGAATTTGAACAACTGCTTCTGTGTTGGTACCAACTTGAGATTGTTGGGTTTGAGATGTTGGAGGGCCTTGATGGCCAGATCTGATGCGCAAAGATGAGAGGATGTGGGTATTACTTGCACAAGGTACCACTTTAACATCCAAGTGATTAGATTATTGGGGGGCTCACAAGTGTGCTCCCCCTTCTCCAATGTTACTTGCTCCCAGCCCTTGGTGTTCAACCGGGCCCGCAAGTCTTATCCTTGCAGAAAAAGTGCTTGCTTTTGGTCTGCTGCTTTTGGTTGTTGCAATTAAAGATATAATTGTTGGCAACATAACCAGGGCTGCCTTTTACAGACATGATCAGAAAGTACCAGGGGAAGTGCTTGGGAACTTTAAACTCTCTGTCCACGTTGCAAATGTTGTGGATGGCCAGTGGATCCCAAGACACATGACCAGAAGCTTTAAACTTATTGGAGTAATCCTCTGGCTCATCTTGGGGGTCAGATGAAGGAGGGGAAGAGCCATTGGGAGGGGGAGGGGAAGGGTTCTTTGAGGCCTCCTTTTTCTTACCAGAAAAAGAGGTGGGCTCCTTGGCAGCCTTTGACTTCTTGGTATGCCGCTCCTTGGTGGGCTCAGAGTTGGCCTCTGAGTGATAAAATGAGTGATTGGTAAGATCATCATCAGATTTATTGGGGGAATATTTTGGGGGGAAGGTGAAGGTGATGTAGAAGATGAGGGTGGAGGGGGGAGGAGTAGGAGGAGATGGAGTGGGAGGAGATGGGATTGTAGACTTTGCCTTTGCAGGCTTCTTGGCACACTTGGGAGTGGAGGCAGTTTCTTTGGAGCCTTTGGAGGCTTGGCGCTTAGGCTGTTGGCTGTTCTTGTTTGATTTTGTCTAAAGAAAATTTTAGCATTGTAAATAATAGAAGTATGAAAGATATAAAACACAGAGGTAAAACAAAGCAAAATTTAAATGAAAAGGATGCAAATAAAGTTTTATTTATCAAAAAAACATGAAAAAGTAAATAGAAACTCAAAGTATAGATATAAAGGTTAAAACATAGAAAGTAAGTGATTTTGTGATGAAGCATCAAAGATGTTAGGTTCAGCATAACATCTTAGTGTTAAATCAATGTAAAAGTTTAATTGAAAATAAAAAATATGAAAAATATATGGAGAGCAGCAGAAAAAGTAGTAGATTATAATAGCAAAAAAAATTATTATGTGGAATTTTTTTTATTGAGAGTTGAAAATTCAAAACATAGTAAAGTGTCAAGTTTGGCACTGTCAATCAGCCGTAAAAAGCTGAATTCTCACTGTCAAGTATGCTGGAGTCAGGCAGAAACATCAAATTTACTATGTTTTTTACATATAAAACTTGCTTAAATTTAAACCAGGTTTGAAAGTTAACCCAAAAGCAAGGCAGTTTTGTATACTCAAAATGAAAAGAATACAGCATAAGTTAAAAAAGTAAATGAATGGGTATGTATTTATTAGTGATTAGGGCATGCTGTGAGGAGCTGGGAGTGAATTATTTACCATAGTGTTGGTTAAAAAGTTAATAAGCTCTATGTACTAATCCCCAAGTTAAAGTGTTGAGTGGGTGAGTGTTGAGTGGCGCTCATAGTGTGTCACATATTAATTTAGCCTTAATTCCGAGCCTTTTATTAGTTAAATCCGAAACTGATCAGGTGTCAAGTGGATAGAGTCAAACAAAGAAAGTGTTGAGTTTCAGTTTTTAATAAATTACATATGAAATCTCTTAATAAATTGGGCTTAATTTATGTGGCACCACTTAATCCAAAAACCCGGGAATGACATAAAGTAAAACAAGTGGGGTATTTGATTAATGTCTATACCACTAAATCTAGTATAGTGGTGCTTGGGAGCTTAATCAACAACTATGGACACTAATAATAAAAATATAATAGTAAATAATAAATTTTATATAAGAGCATATGTATTTTATTAATAAAATTAAAATTTGGCTTAAAAAGTGTCAAACTGGTCACTTTTGGGTTTAGAGTGTCAAACACAGGTTTTTTCATTTCTATTAGTAAATTTACTTATAAATTGCCCCTTAAATTGGTTTTTAGCTAACCAATTTATTAAACAGAGTCAAGTTTGAGTAAATTTAACCTTGGTTTTTGGGTTTGAACCCCTAAATTACTAGTAAAAATTAGCTTAAAATTGGTTAAGCCAAAAATACTAATAGATTCACATATGCGGCACTTGGCTCCCTGGTACTTGACAAAGTGTTGAGTACCAGGGAGTCAAGTTTAAGGGAGTTGACCTTACCACAGTTGCCTTTCAATATACGCCTGTTATTGATTTTGGTGTCTTCCGGCAGTCTATCTAGAGTGTGATGGACTTCTTCAGGCTTGTCCTGGTAGTTGCCTGCCAGCATCTTATCATAAAGTAGATCAGAGACATCAGCCAGGTGGGCTAACGTTGGTAGCCAAGATAGTCCATCTGCATTCTGATGTTTGACACCTGCTCTATGTGATATTTCAAAGTTGTAGGCCTGGAGCTTTAGGACCCATTGCACTAGGCGCCTTTCATGTTCTTTCAAGTTCTGGAGCCAGTGTAATGATGCATGATATGTGATTACTTTGAAGTGAACGCCATGTAGGTATACACAGAATTGTTTGTATATGTATATCACTGCCAGGCACTCCCGTCCAGTCACATTATAGTTACGCTCATGAACGTTCAGAGTTCTGCTGCAGTAGGCTACAGGGTGTTCTTTGCCATTGGAATCCACTTGGGAAAGCACACCACCCACAGCAGTCAGTGAGGCATCTGTTTGAACAATGAATTTGCGGCTAAAGTCTGGGTATTGCAGGATTGGTTTGTTCATGAGACTCAAGCATAGGGTGTCAAAGGCTTGTTGACAGGCTGGGGTCCAGTCAAATTGCACATCACTCTTCAACAAATGGAAGAGGGCCTCCTCCTTCCTTGAGAAGTCTTTTAAAAAGCGTTGATAGTAACCAATCATGCCCAGAAACACCTGGACATCTTGTTTATTGGAAGGCACCTTCATTCTCTCTATGGCCTCAACTTTGGCTGGCTGGGGTCATAATCCTTTGGCGTCAACCACAAAGCCAAGGTATTTGAGCTGATCCTTAAAGAAGTTGCACTTCCTGGGTTTGACCTTGAGGTTAGCAGCTGCTAGGCGCCAAAAAACCTCCTCAAGGTGTTGAAGGTGATCAAAGAATGTCTGTAAAAAGACATTGATCTTGTCCAGATAGACTAAAACGCAGCTCAGCTTGAGATCATGAAGCATATCATCCATGGCACATTGGAATATGGCAGGTGCATTGCACAGTCCTTGTGGCATTCAGGTAGGTTGAAAGAGACCTTGACTAGTGATGATGGTGCATTTTTCTTGCTCCTTGGGAGGCAATTCAATCTACCAATATCCAGATATTAGATCCATTGTGGAGAAGAACTTAGCACCTCCCAGGCAACCAAGCGCATCATCAATACGTGGGAGAGGATATGAGTCCTTCTTAGTGATGTTATTGAGTTTGAAATAGTCAATGACAACACAGTTGCTCCCATCTTTCTTCTTGACTTTGAGTACTGGGGACAACCACAGGCTCTTGGATGGGACAAGTAGACCTAATTGGACCAGCTTCTCAATTTCCTTGTCTACTGCGGCTTCAGAAGCATAGAAACGTTGTATGGGACAAAGATGTATAGGGTGTTCCTCTCCTGTTTCAATGTGGTGGAGTGTGTTACATGCACACCCAAGATTGAAGTCATCCTTGGCAAATATCTCCCTTTATTTCTTGAACAGGGCAAGGGCTGCGTCTTGTTGGGCAACAGTGAGTCCTTGAAGCTGCTCTTGTGGGATGATGGTGCATACAGCAGTTGGTATTACTTTTTCCAAAGGGAGGTCAAACTCATCTAAAGTGTCAAAATTGTGTATCTCCATCACCTCTTCTACTGGTAATAGATGTAAGTATCCCACCACTTGATGGCGTTTTACCTCAACAGAAGAGTGATTGAGGTTGGCAAGTAACACCTTTATGGGCCCATGATTAGGTAGCACAATACCAGCACAACCAAGGGTTCTAGCCTAGAGCAATTACAGGGGGTTTCTATTTCCCTGTAAAGCCCTTGAGGGATTTGTAAATCTAATCTAATATCCATTAGCACCTGATGGCCAGCCGGGATAGTGTAAGAAGAGTTGGCATGCAATGGCAGACCCTTATATTTTTCCACTTGGGTGGGAAGATGATAACTCAACGCCCCAATTTATGATACTTGACTGGGACAACACCGTTGCAATATGCGAGGTTAACATAAGAAGTGGTTTGGCTACCTGTCTCTGGGTTTGTCTAGTTATAATACAGCAGAATTGCCTGCCCCAATATTTTGAGGACATTGTTCTTGAGGTCAGTCTTTATTCCATATTGCTGCATTAACAAGGTTCCAATCATGATATTGTAGTTCTCATTGGGTAGAACTATAACTGGGGAAGAGACCACCAGAGAGCCAAAGCGTAAGGGGAGCACGCTGTACGCTCCTTGGGCAGTGGTACAGTCTAGTTCAGCTGTACCATATGACTTCTTGTGATCAATATCTGGAGCAAGCCCCATTTGCTGTACTAACTTGGAGGACACTATATTTATAGGGGCCCCAGTGTCAATGATAGCTTGCACTTTGAGTTTATTCACAAAAATATCAGCGTAAGTGCACTCAGAATAAGAAGAACCAATATTGTTCACTAAGTGAATGTCTGAATTGTCAGCAGTGGAGAGGAATTTAACAATAATGTCATATAGTTTGGGGTGATGATTCTTCATTGTATCCATGAGGATGGTCACATTGACATCCCTAAGAGGGGTGGCGTCACCTGAGCGTTGGGGTTCTGTATCAGGAGAGTTGTCTAATAACTGGCAAGCATAGGGCTTGTACACTTCCTTAGTGGCCTCTTGAGAGGCCTGAACCTTGGAGCAGGTCTGTACCATGTGCACATTGTTGACAAGAACCTGATGGAGCACATTCTCCAAGAACCCGGTGTTAGGCGTGAAGAGTAGGTCAGGTGGAACATTTGTGGATTGCGTGGACGTAGAGAGCTCCTCCTCTACTCCACACTGACTTTTCCCTGAACTTCAGGTTCCAAGGGGGCGGCACGTGTATACCCGTCTTTGAGTTGCAACTAGAGGCATAATGGTCCTTTTGGTTGCAACAGTGACAGATTACCTTGGTGATATCAGGTTTTGATAGGGACTTGTTGTTGTTGGTGGGAGCCTCCAAGCGCCCTGGGTAGTTGGAGACTGGGTGGGGCTTTGATCCAGTGTTGGGGGGTCTGAAAGTGTCACCACACTGGCCTAAGTAGTGTACCATGCTATCTAGGGTGCAGTTGTCCTGGAAAGCTAGCATGAGAGTTTGATACAAGGCTTTGTAGGGATTTACTGCAGCACGTAAAGCTATATGGGTGTCATACACAGTCAGCAACCCTGAGCTAGTGAGGATCTGTGCCTCAAGGTAGAAACAGTCAGCAAAATCAGCAATTGTCTTGTATTTTCTGAAACTCATCATCAAGAACATATTCTTCCTCTCAGTAACCTGATCAATGCTACCAAATTTTTATAAGAGCGTGTTCTTTGCCGCTGCATACAACCAATTGTGTTTGGGCATGTGCAGGATGATTAGATCAGTACTAGCTGCATCCAATTAATTGAGTAGTGTGGTGGTCTTGTCTTGTTTATTGGCCCCGTACATAGACATCTCAAAAAGAAAGATGAAGGTGTGTACATTGCCCTTAGGGTCAAACTTGGGCAAGTTCATTGGCTTGAATTGTGTAGGGGTCTTGGCTTGGGGACAACAGCAAGGGAGAGACTCTTTTGCAGTGGCTTTGGTCAAAGAAGTTGGTAAAAGAGCTCCCAGCTGGGACAGTCTCTCTGGGGGCACGTGGGATATTGACAGGAGTGGTAGGGACAGCAAAGACTTGTGGGAGGCTTTGGCAGCCTGAGGAGGATGAGGTAGCCCTGTTGTTGTATACTGAACTGGAGGTGGGCTGTAGCATGGCGCTTTCTCTAGAAGGCATTGCAGAAAGACCAGGTCCTCCCAAATCTTGGCCAGTGCAGCGGCATCTGTTGTCCACCAACTTGGCCTGAGTATCTGCTATCTCTATCTCTGCATTTTGGAGGGAAGAACAAAGATGCCCAATCAGCCTGGCACACTGGACCATTCCTTTGCAGAAATCTTCTATGGCAGCACACTGGGAGGCAGAGCGCTTGTCATGTCCCCTCAGTTCAGCTTGTAATTCCTTAAGCTTTGCCTTGAGGGAGCAATACTCTGCTCTCCTTTGTTATGTACTTGTTTTATTTCCCAAAACATCTCATTATTTGTGGCTGCAATATCCTCTACTTGTTACTGTACTTGGTTAAGTTCTGAGCAGCTGTGGCCCTCAGTGGTTGAGTCCTTTGTAAATTGGGATGAGAACTCCTGGCGTAGCTGGGAGACCTCTTCTTGGATGATTTCCTTGATATGGTCATCATATTGTATGAAGTTGTCTCAAATTGCCAGAAACTTGGCCTTGGCAGCATTAGCAATATTACTGGACTCCTCATTCTCCTGCCAGACAAGGTGTTGCACATTGTTGATATTGTCAGTATTGTTGGCAACCTTCTTGTTCAGTTCACACAGGCAACTACCTTGTTGCTCCAGGGATGTGTCATGCTTGGCAAGATGGTCATCCATGTTGCTCTTGGTTACGTGGGCCCCCGCTACGTATTGTTCAATGGCTATGGCATGGCGGGTAACGTCTTGGGCCCAGGCGGGCCATAACCCAAAAGTCTTCAGAGTCAATTCTATGATATAGTCCAAGCGGCTATTTAGCTGGTGAGTGAAGTCCTCCAGCTGGTGGGCCAGGGTGGCTTGATTTTCCTTGTTGGCTTGAGTGTAAGCTCAGATTTCCTCAAACCCAGAGTCCAAATGTTGTACTAGCCAGTCCTGGTAATGGTGTTAGCGCTCTGCATATGTAACCAGGTCTCAAAACTCCAAATAATGATGGGCTTGGACTCCCAGTAGTTGATGTAGCACAGGGTGGAAAAATCCCTGCAGATATTTGGTTGCCCTCTTGAGGGTGGGGAAACATTTGAGGTTCCCTTTGTCAGTTGCCAAATAACTACAAAATATGGTCATGAGGTGTTGAGCCTTGGTATGTTGGTGGAAGAGGGACAACTGGGTATTGGCGGGCTCCTGGCTAAGCTGATATCCAATGAAAAGTCCAGAGGCCACCAATGCTAGGACTTGGCAATTGACCAGGGTAAGGCATGCCAGCGGTACCACAGTAACTCTGGTGTACTGGCGGGAAGGAAGTATGGGTAGGTCTTCTACGTTGATCACATCCTCCTGCTGACAGAAAAGCTGGTCTCTCTTGATGTCGCTGGTTTCCATTACTGAGTAATGTTCCCCAAATCCAGTTAGGTCTTTGGGGATAGAAAGAGGAGTGTCAGACTTGGAGGACAAAGGTTGATTGGAGTGTGTGGTGCCCCTGTAGTGAGCACCACTTGTTGAAAATTGGTGTACACTGGCAGATTCAACAGAAAAATTAAGAGGCAGGGGTACAGACTCACTATGTTCCTTTGAATGTGAAGATTCAGAAGACATTGACCAACTTGGATTGTAGTAATTAATTTTATTAGGTCCTATATAAGTAGGTAAAAATTCTGCTCCTTGGTGTTTACTGCCAACGCCTTATATAGGGGTATTCTCATATTACTAATCACCAGTAACTGGCAATGTCTTCTAAGACATTCCAGTGCACTGTAAAGTCTGAGTTGGGTTGGCAGAAAAAGGGACAACCTTCTATTTTAAGGCGCAATCCCGCAATGCCTAGCACAAGGACACCCTCTGCTAGCACATTAATCAGTGATTCTTTTTAAGATATGCAATTTCTTCTATATCTGGTTCTAACAAGAAGTTGATTAGGCCATTTGAATTGACCCTGGCATCTCAGTGTTATTTTCTCTTCAAGCTGGCGCCTTGGCGCTTGATGTAAATTATTGTGGCGCTCTGGCGCTTGCAAATAATTTTATTGGCGTCCCAGCGCTTGATGTAAACTAGAGCGGCGCTCTGGCGCCAAGAATAATTAATACTGGCGCTGTGGAGCTTGTTATTTAAGGTAGCGGCGGCGTGGCGCAATATTTCTTAAAAATGACGTCATGGTCCACTAATCATATATTTAATTATATGATAAGTTGATACTAATTTCCAGAAGGCTAATTAATTGGCCCTGATTAATTTTCCATAGCCACCTAATGAATTAAGCTTTCCACAATCCCTGGTCAACAATTCTTCACAGACCCTCTGGGACGCCATTGTGGACAGGCTGCCCCACAGGCTGGTGCAGGAGCTGGTTGGGAATGTGATTGTCTTTCTATAAAAATAAAATAAAAATTATATTTTAGATTAAATATGTATTTATTTAGATTTTTGGTTTAGTTGTGGGTAGTTGTTTTCTCTTGATTTAGCCTTGAATAGTAGTAGAATTTCTATATTTGTGATTTGAAGTGTATAATATTGTATTCTTTCCAGGTTTGGAAAATGTTAAAGTTAAATCAATTTTATGTCTAAACATGGTTATTGAGATTGAATTTTTCATTTGATTTTATCCAAAGTGGAGCTTCTTGATTTTGACTTATTTCTCTTATTTTCTTACTGTGCATTAAATTTGGATTCCAGTTCCTGAAATTAATATTTGTGTTTAATAGTGGCATTCAAAAGTGATTTGAAATTTTGTTCATGGATTTTACAATCCCGCAATTCCAAAAAACATAGTAAACTTAATGAAACTGGTTGATGGATTTGAACACTTCAAATCTGATTCCAGTTAATTCATTTTTTCCATTGGAAACATGCAGTTTGACTTGATCTTTGCAAAGGGTCTATGAGTTTCTGCATTTTTAAAAATTCAAATAAAAATACAAATAATTCAATTTAATTAGAAAAGGCTATCCTGCAAAAGTGATTCAAAATTTGGACCAAGGATTTGACAATCCTGCACTTTTATGTTTAGGTTCTGAATTTAAATTACAGTAGTTTTAAAAGCTATGGCAACAACCAATAAAACCTCAGATTTAAACAAAATGATTTCAGATTTAAGCAAATTCCAA
Source organism: Entomophthora muscae (assembly GCA_014839935.2). NCBI lineage: Eukaryota > Fungi > Entomophthoromycota > Entomophthoromycetes > Entomophthorales > Entomophthoraceae > Entomophthora > Entomophthora muscae. Next base: position 607,450 of record QTSX02005688.1, on the reverse strand, counting down.
CATTCAGGTTAAAATATACACTCTGTTAACAGGGATTTTTGGTGTTAATGGGAAAAATGGGTTAACACAGAAAAGAAATGCTCACACACAAAGAAAAACTATTCAAAATAAAATCTGAAATACATTGATTCACAAACAAAATGGTGTGGGTTGACTTTTGATGTATGTATTTTTACTATATGAATTGGTGACAAAATACACCCAAGCGTGGTGAGTTGAATCTCAACCCAAAACCAAGAAACAATAGCAACTCACTATGTAAATAAAATCACTCAAATTGCTGTGTACAATGGATTTTAATCATGAATAATACCAAGGTATCTAAAATAAGACACAAGATCTGAAACATAAATTTTAAAAATATTGTGTTGGGGGCTTAATTTGGCGTAAAATTTGGGAAATGGGTGGAATTTTTTTGGGTATTCTAAAATGGGTGTTGTAAAACCAAAAACAACTAATTAAGAAATAAATACTAATCTTTAACTGGAATATGAGGGAAATATTACAAATATAAATATTCAAATAAAAGCAAAAAAACCAAGGAGTCACTTAACCAAAATCTGTTTAATATTTATTAAATTCTCAAAATGGAAGGAACACAACAACAGAATACCAATGGACCTGTTGTTGCCGCAGTTGCAGTTGCCCCTGCAGGTCAAAGAACAGAGTTAGTGCAACCCAAGTGCCTACTCTGGAAGGAGATGGGAGAGGAGAGTTCAATGGTGACACTGCACTTACACAGCTGGTTCAAGGAGCACAGCATGCAAGGGTGCAGAGCATCAACCCTTAGGTCCCCAAGCTGACCCAGAAGCCCACCAAGGTTATCATAATAAAAACAGTTAGAAACAAGGAGGTAGAACTTACTTTGTATGTGTTTGACGCTGTGTACTGCCAAGAGTTGGTCCCATCAGCAATGCTGGAGAAAGTTAATCCTGTGCTTGACACTAGCTACAAGCCTTACATCAGTGATGGCAACCAGGAAGAGGATTAGGAGCCTGAGTTCTAAAGAAATGATGAGGTACAGCAGGTGTTAAAAAAGGTTGCAGCCTTCTATACCAAAGTACATATGCCTTGCAAGCCAGTCTCTAATCAGGATCTAGATTCACCAACTCCTGCAAAGCCTGCTCAGAAGCACATCCCTGATATCAAACACATCATCTTGCTTAAGCTAATACAGGAATCTGGTGATTACAAGGTGGCCGCAGCTCTTGTTGGGGTGAATACCAATTATGCCAGCAAGGTATTCAACAGGTACATTGATACTGGACAAGTTCTTGCTGCGGGGAAATCCTTGTGTGTTTCTACCATGCTCACCAAGGAGCACAAATGGGCAATCTGCCAGTGGATCACCCAGGACTGCCATCTTCAACTAGAAAATATACAGTTGATTGTCAAGTCCACTTTTGGGGTTGAGGCTTCCATTTCCTTTTACTACCATGTGATCAAGGGTATGTAGTTTTTGTGGAAAAAACTCAGGGTATCTCCATGTAACCAAAACAGCCCTTCCAACTTTGATGTCTGGAAAAAATACACAGAGGTGTACACTTCCCTCAAAGCCAAGGGGAAAGTCAAATTCTATTATATTGACAAATTGGCATTTGCCTTATCTATGCAAAATGCTTATGGCTATGTACCCAAAGGCTCCAATGACGTGGTAGCTTGGTGTGTTGTGGTCCGCGCCACAGCCTATTCAATTGTGGCTCTCCTTGGTCCAAAGGGGGTTGAGCTCTATCAAATGATACTAGGCTCTCACAACAGCTGTATCTTTCTATCATTCCTCTGATTGGTCCAGGAGCACCTGAGGTGCACAAGCCCGGGCTTTGCCAATGTAATTGTGCTGGATAATGTTGGTCTCCATAAGGTGGCAGATATTTTTGAGGAATTTCCATCAATTGACACCAGCTTTACAGTTGGCCCCCAATAATTGGCCACAGCAAATTGTGCCTTCTCTTCCTTCCTGCCTATTTGCCCTTGCTCAATCCCATTGAGGAAGTTTTTGGGAGGCTCAAGCAAGTCATCAAGCAAGGGACCCCAACTGGGACCGAGGACATCTTTGATTTTCTACAGGCTAGGATCCACACTCTCCCAGCTGAGACTGTGGTCAAATTCTATGGCCACGCTGATTTGTTCATCCCTGCATGCCTTGCCAAACAACCAATCAATTAAAGGCTTAGTGTGTCTGACTTTTTTATATTCTCTAATTTACTATTTAAGATTTATTAATTAACATTCTATATTTAGAAGCTTCTAAGCCCATAATCACATTCTGCAGGACCATCAATGAAGGTTAGTAATTTATTTACTTTATATTATTTTTTATTATGGCATCTGAAGCTATCCCAAACACTTGATACTGGATTACACAAATATATTTATATCATTCCAATCAAGTAAATATAAAAATTAAAATTTAAAAAAATAAATGTATAATGTAAAAATTAGAAGTGTATTTTATTAACATATATTATTATGCTTTTGTGAAATCTTCCTGGGATTTATTTTGCAAAACTTGTCTGCTAAAATAAAAATTATAAAAATTATTATAAATAAAAAATCTAAAATTTAAATATATTTATTAGAAAAGAGAGTATTAAGGGCGCCTGTAATGGGCTCTTTGGTATGTACCCACCTGGCAATGGAGGTGGTACACAACCTCCACTGCCACACTGTAGACAGTGGATACATCCTGATTAAAATATTCACAGCAGCTGGTAAAAGGGAGTATTGTTAGGTGAGAATGCAGGAGCAGCTTCTCTGGTGTGGCTGCAAACCCGTAAATACCAACCAGGACCAGGGTGTCCTGGATTACTGGTCAACTGAGTTGTACCTGGGGGGACCTTCTTCCCATCCAGGGAGAACCTGGCCTTGTTGATCCCAAAAAGGACCCTGTCCAGGTCCTCAACATTAGGTCCCATCCCAAAGAAGAAAAGATATCCCAGGTAAACCACAAGGTGAAGCCTTTTCCCAGCAAATGATTCAGTAAAATCACACAGCTTATTGAACACAGTGCTAATCTTCTTCTCATGTTTTTTTTAGAAAAGGTCAGCTCCATAGCTGCAGGGAGCCCTGTCTCATCAGCGCTCCAGGCCAACCCAAAGTTTGCAATGAGAATTTTTGTCTTCTTTACAGCTGTTGCATCTGCAATAGCCAATTTCCCCACTGTGCACCTGAAGTTCTCAAGGAGGTAAGAGAGTGTATGCTCCACCGGGAAGCAGAAGCAAGCAGCCGCATGAGCCCGGCCCATCTCTGGTACATTCTTGAATGGGAGCGTCATCAGGACGTCACAAACAAGATTAATGGAGTTTACACAGTAAGCTCCACTGAGGGATACCGGGTCCAGGCGGACCAGTTGGGCATCCTTGTAGGCAGTAACTGCCCACTTGGATGCCCCCTTGACATGTGTATGTTCTGCCAAAGCCTCCTGCAACATTGGAAAGGACCCGTAGATACAGTCCTGCAGCTCCTGCACAACAGGGGGACAGATACAATTGCTTTGCCACATGAGTGGCATAATTTGCATAAAAGGTGGCCGGGACAAAGGGGACCAGGACTTGGCAGAGTTTGGCGTCTATGTTCTCTAAAAAACAGGTAAGGATTTACAAATTTTTATAGATTTTATTTTTTAGGTTACCTTCTTGTGTTTCCTCTTTGCCAGCTGCTTTGGCAGGCTTGGCCATTCTTGGTGCAAGCAGTTGTGCAGGCAATTCTTTATCCTCTGTTCTGGCACACTTGGTAGGTTTGAGATGTTCATACATCTCTGGGTTGTCAACCCAGACGGACAGTGCATAAAGATTGTATGCCTTAAATTGCAGGCCCTCAACCACTGTCTTCTGGATGTTGAGAAGACGCTTGATGGTCTTCTCAGGGGTGTCTGGCATTTTTGTCATTAGGGCCTTTGCAGACACCTTGTCTATTTTGTCTCTGTCAAGGACAGCAGACTTAACTTTGGCTTTGACCTTGCAGTAAATATCTTTGATTTTTGAAATTGCCAAGTTGAGATCCTTCAGAAGCTTCTCCAATTCTCTCATTGATTTTTTTACTAACCTTTCCATATGTTTTTATAGCTTTCATCCCAATAAACTCTGTGTTATTCTGATACTATTGCCTCTTTGTTTATTCCTGTTTGTTTTCCCATTTACTACATTATCCCATTTTATTACCCATTTTATATATGTTTTACGCTTAACTCAATATGTGTTGCTTGCTTTGTGTTGGCATTATTTCCTTAATTGCCATAATATTTTTAATACTCAAACCCAGCCCCTTGTAAAAATATTAACAACAATTTGGTGATAATTGAAATTTGAATTATAAATTATTGGTTAATTATGTCTAGATAAAGTTGCTGCTGATCCAAATTCAAAACCTTAATGGTAAACTTTAAGCCAATCAGAGCCAAGTGATAAAGTGATTGTTGTGACATAAAGGGTCATTCAATAATTCTTTGGTGCATGTGCGCCAATTAATATGATTGGCTGGTTGTTTTGCTATTGTACTCCATTGCCGCTGTGGCAAGTTGTTGATGGACTAGCGCCCAATCAGCTGCTGGGTTAGCACTAGTCCATCAACAACTTGGCACAGCAGCAATGGCACTCAATGGCAAAAAAACCAGCCAATCAGATTAATTAGCACACAAACATAAAAGAATTATTGAATTACCCTTTTTGTCACAACAATCAATTTATCACTTGGCTCCTGATTGGCTTAAAGTTTACCATTAAGGTTTTGAATTTGGATCAGCAACAACTTTATCTAGACACAATTAACCTATATTTTTCTAATTCAAATTTCAATTATCACCAAATTGTTGTTAATATTTTTACAAGGGGCAGTGTTTGGGTACTAAAAATAACTGTGTTCTGGATCTAGATACATGGCATAATAAATATATGATTTTATAGAAATAAGCTGAACATAAAAAATAAAACCAACAATATAAACAAAGATAACATGAACAATTGAAATTCAAAATAAAAATAATATAAAAAGAAATGTTTGGCAACAGGAAAATTTATTGGGGGTGGGAAAGAGCAATGCCTAGTAGGCAAAATAGTGTAGGAAGGAAGGTGAAGAGCCGGTTCTGGCCTGAGGGGTCTGTGATTGGGTAGGTGGGGCTGGCAGGTGGGGGTAGTGGGGGTGGAGGCAGGAAGATTGACTGTGATGACTGCCATGTACCGCTCATTGTACTCCTCATTGGTCATTGTTGTGATTGGCTTGTAGGTGGCAGTGGCACAGGTTGGGAGGCGCTTGTCCTTCTGTATTTGGTTGCCCATATTCACATGGAAGACAATTTGGACAAACAAGTCTGCCACCATCTGACAACCAAAGAGAGACTTGTGGTTGAGGACCCCAAGATAAAGATCATTGAAAGCCTGAGGGTGGCGCTCCTGTACTTTGTCTCCAAAGTTGAAGAACACAACATCACCCAGGTGAATGTCTTAATGAACAGTGGGGTAGACTGAGGCCTGGTGCCCACATCCCTGGATGGCCTCAAGGGCGGTGGAACTTCTCTTCATCTGATGGCTCAAGAAAACCCAGTGCTTGGAATTTGAGCCTTCCCAGGAGTCAAGTAATTCACCGAGGATGTGACTGTACTTATAACCATTGGTGAAATCTGGGTTTATCCAATAGTAGACAAAACCCTTGGCTGAAACAGCCAGAAACGCACCAATGAATGTCCCCTTCTTGACCTTTTTCTTTTCTTTTTGGGTGGCAGCTCTTCCTTGCTCACCAAAATTGTCTAAAGCTATTGATAGCTTAAAGTAGGAGATGAAGATGACATCATTGGACAAACTTTTTAGGAATTGAACCAGGGTGAATTCAATTGTCTGATCATATGGGGAATCCTCAGCGCCATCACATTGGTTGCCAGCAACATTGGTCAGTACCCAGATTGAAGCCACCTTTCCATGCATCCAGAGCTGCACCATGGGCTCAGACACTCAAATGCCATGGTGCGCAAGTTGCTTCTGGACCTGGGTAAGGGGAAGCTTGGGGTCCTGCTGCAGGAGGTCAAGCATAATTGGGTACACCTTGGTGATTTGGGACTCAGGGGCTTTCTTTGACTTCTTGGCTTTCCTAACCAGATTCCCCTTTTTCATTAGGTTGTTAAAATCCCTCATTATTGTGGCTCAGGTAAATTGCAATTGGGTTGCAATCTGATCCCAGGACAGACCCTGCAGTTTCTGTGCCACAATTTCTTGGAGAATTTGGGCAGTAATTATTTGTTGCTTGGGGCACTGGGCCAGGGGAGCTGAAGCCTGATTGACTGTAGGGGGAACAGGTTGGCTGGTGGCAGGAAGTTGTTCTGGATTGAGGTTGCTATCCCAATTGGTTGACAGGCAGCTTGTGTGAGGGTGGGTACAGGAGCAGGGGTAGAGCTAGACGCTAAGTGACTCTCAAACAAGCCAAAGCCATATGGGTTGGGGGTCAGTAACAGGTCAGCTTCCTTGTTACCCGCCTCAAAGGCTTGGGTGTAAACAGGCGCCTCCACGTTCTGAGCCTTGCCTCCATTGAAGCTGGCTTGGCTCCTGGCGTTGTCAAAGATATTGCTAGTAAAAACCATTGTAAAAAAAACCTAGGATAAAATCACTAAAAGTAGAAATTTTAAAATTTAATGATTTATTTTTATTGTAATCTTGAGTCCATATTTGGAAGGTTCTCAAAACCATTCCATACAAATCAGGAGCCATGAAAATGTATAAAATGCCTCTGTTCCTAAATTGGATAGCTGTTGATTGGCTGTTAAACAGTTATATTTCTATTTTAGGCTTCTCATACTACACATCTTGTGTGAGTTCAATTCGGTTTTGTGCTTGTGTAATCTTGCTTCTAGATTGCTCAAGTTTTGTTTTAGTCCTTCTGTTGGCGCCTCATATGAATCCTGATTGGATTATAATATACTCCAGAACAGCATACATCCATTTCAATTGTTGTGTCAGTTCATTTTGTTTGTGGTTTAAACAACGCCACTTGATATTTGCTAGATTTTATATAATGGGCTAGTGAAATTTTATTTTTTGTTTGACAGTTCATTTATTAACCAAAAATATTTAAATTAATTGAATCCTGAATCTTGCGCAACTTGGATTTGTTCAAATCTGAAATCATTTTGTTTAAATCTGAGGTATTTTTGGTTGTTGCCATAGCTCTTAAAACTACTGTATTTAAATTATTACCTTTTTTAGAAATAATCAATGATGTAATACTCCAGGTCCTTGTCCAGTATGTCCCCACCACCTTCTATAGCAACTTTGCCAGCCATGTGAGCATGTAGCTGGCCCTATAACCCTGTTTTGCAGGAGCTTGAGGATAGGATTCAATGTCAGGAAGCCAGGCATAGGTAGAGGCATTGGGGGGCTTGGGATGGGGTGAGGCCAAGCCGGTGGGTAAAGCCCACCAAAGAATGGGTGCTAACTTGATAATGTAAGATACAGATTGCCCAAGTAAG